>PVLA01002523.1:0-190066 GCA_004027455.1 Hydrochoerus hydrochaeris | reverse complement strand
CAGAGTATAGACTCTGTTTCAACACACACACACACACACACAGGGAATGAAATACTAATGAAGCCCTCTATATATGCTACAACACAGATGAACCTCGAAGACACTATGCTTGGAAAATATAGCCAGTCACAAAAGACCACACATTGTGCTATTCCATGTTTATGAAATGTCCTGAATAGGCAAATCTACAGGAATAGAAATTAAATTAGTGATGGCCTGGGTTTATGGAAGGTGGGCAAGATTTGGGAAGTGCCTGCTAATGAGCATAAGGTTTCTTTTGGGGGTGATAAAAATGTCTCAAAAGCCAGGTATGGCGGCACATATCTGTAATCCCAGCACTCAGAAGGCTGAGGCAGAAGGATCACTTGGAGGTCAAGTCCAGCCTGAACTACAAAGTGAGTTCAAGGCCAGACTAAAGCACATAGTGAGGCCCTGTCCCCAAAACACAAAACAAACAAACAAATGACAAAAACAAACATACAAAAAAACACAAGAAAACCACAAACAAAGAAATGTTCCAAAATTAGGTAGTAATGATTACAGAACTCTGTGAGATTATTAAAAACCACTGAACTAGGGGGCGAGGGATATAGCTCAGCAGCATAAGTGCCTGCCTAACAAATACAAGGTCATGAGCTCAATTCCCAGTACAAACAAAACAAAACAAACAAAAAACTGAACTGCATACTTCAAAAGGGTAAATTCTATAGTGTGTAAAGTTTACCTTATTATTTTGTCTTTTTGAGACAGAGTCTCACTATGTGCTTCAGGCTGGCCTTGGGCTCACTTTGTAGCCCAGGCTGGTCTCGAATTTGTGACAATCCTTCTGCCTCAGCCTCCCAGTGTGGGATTACAGGCCCAGCCTCTAAAGTTTATCTTAATAAGACTGTTATTTTAAAAGTAGATGGGGCATTCTATACTTCCTTTTGAAAACAATAAAAATTACATATTTCTTTTTACTTGTAGAGCCTTTTAATTATTTTTTGTGAGTTTGTGATCTTTCATAACCTTCTATGAATTTACCACATTTTTTAAAGCAGTAAAGCAGTTTTTTTGTTTTTTTGGTTTTTTTGTACCAGGGATCTAACTCATGACCTTGCACTTGCCAGGCAGGGGCTTATGCCACTGCGCTAAATCTGCGGTCCTAAGGCACAGTTTTGAGAATGCTTTAAAAAACATTACCTGATTGGATCTGTACAAGAAGTAGCATGAGTATTACATATTGTTATGGATTACAAATTGGTGGTTAATTTAACACCAGCTGAATTAAATCAGCATAGTGCTGAGCGTAGATGACCCACCTGAGGAGAGTTGCCAGCACAAAGAGACATGGAGAGGAAGAGCAAAGCGTTGTGGGTTCTCCTAAATGTTGCTGTTTGAGCCATTGGTTCTCCTGGAGGAGCTTGTCATGGCTAGCTTCCTTGATATGAATTGAGCCATTATCATCGGAGGAGTTCAGGACTTTGTTACTGAGAGTGGTTGCGGTTCACTTTGAGGAAGCCCTCATCCTTACATTGAGCATTGCTTCCTGGCTCCAGAGGGGCAAGGAAAATCTCCTGGAGAAGCTTGTCATGCTGGCTGCCTGATATGTACTCCACTATCCTCACTGTCAGAGGAAATCAGGACCTCATTGTCACTGAGGATAGCTATGGTGCTTTTCAGGGCAGCCCTGGTCCTTATTTTGAGTGACTTCTTGGCTCCAGTATAGAACACTCAACCTACTGGTACAGACACTTTACCCCAGTGGCATAGACTTTCTAGCTTTCACTGCTGACCTTTGGGTCTTCCCAGCACAGATCCATAAAAGAGACTGGCGTGAGTCATTGTTGTGGGCTCTAGACCTCCAGTTTGATTTGTGGGAGGCATTGTCATGGGCTCTAGGTTTTCAGCTGGACTCATGCAGGACAGTGCTGTGGGATCCAGGCCCTCAGCTAGATTTTCCAAGTCTTTAGTGTTGTGGACAGATTTCCTGCACTTTCTTGTATTTAACTCCAGGTGACCATCATAAAATAATATTATAAATTCTGAGTCCTGTATGTAATTGTTCCCCTGCAACCCCTGACTACAATACATGTGAAGGATTGGTTCAGAGAATGAAGCTATACACCAGCAGGCAGATTTGGTCTTGAGATTTTTACTGTAATAATTTCCCTAGTATTACCAATTTATTATATTTCATATACCTTAAAGGAATACTTCAATAGAGAAGATTATTACACTGGTTCTTTCAAAAAATATTTGTTAAATCCTTCTATGTTCCTTATAGTCTGTTAAAAGCTGAGATATAGTATGAGTAAGACTGATACTGTTCCTGTTCTCAAGAGAGAATGCAAACAAGGAGAAAATTACAAGACCAAATCATATAAACATAGATATAATGCAATGCATGTATGTGTGTGTGTATGTATGTGTATATATATATATATATATGCACATAGAGAGAGAGAGAGAGAGAGAGAGAGAGAGAGAGAGAGAGAGAGAGGTGTCAAGGATGTTCCATAGAGATAGACCATCATATACAAAAGCCCAGAGGTAACAGAAAAAACTATTTATGCAAATAATCTAAAAACAGTATATTAGTCATTTTTCCATCACTGGGATAAAATACCTGAGACTCATGATTTAAAGGAAAAGAAATTTATTTTGGCTCACAGTTTGAGAGGTCAAAAGATCTATTGGGACACCACTGCAATAATCCAGATAGGAAACTATGATGGCTTGAACTAGGCTGGAGACAAAGCAGATTCAAGATAATTTAGAGAGATATGACTAACACAATTTAGTAAAGGACTGTGTATGTGAAAGAAATAAAAATAATGATTCCTGGGACTGGGGATATAGCTTGCTGGTAAAGTGCTTGCCTAGCATGTGCAGGGCTCTGGGTTCAGTACCTACCAAATAGTAATTTAAACATAGTGGTCAGAGAAGGATTCTCTGAGGCTACTTTTAACTGAGATCTTGCTGGGTATGGTCCCAGATCTAAGGACACTGAGGCAGGAGGAACACCAAGAGTTCAAGGCCAGTTAATGACATTATCCACATAGGGTACAAAAAATAAGAAAAGTATCTAGGATAAAACTCTGAGAAATACAACTATTTAAGAGATGATCAGAGGAAAAGGAACCCAAAAAGGAAGTAAGTTGGTTATGGTAGTTGAAAAATATTTTGACACAGGAGAGCATATTTCAAATGCTGCTGAAAGAGCAATTAGGAAATGAACAAGAACAATCATCCACTGCATTTGATAAAAAGGATGTTACTGATATCCTTAGCCTGACTCAAAATAAAAAATTTTAAAAGGGCTGGGAACATCCTTTTAAAGAAGACCCTGGGTTCATTTTCCAGTACCATAAGGAAAAAAATTAAAAATGGGCAGCTTGGTCAACTAAAGGCAGAAAGTACATCAGAAAAATGCCCTTGAGGGGCTGAGGATTTAGTTCAGCAGCACAGTGCCTGCCTGGCAAGTGCAAGGTCATGAGTTCGATCCCTGGTACCAAGAAACCTCACCCCCTCAAAAAAAGAAAAAAAAAAAAGAAAAAGAAAAATGCCTTTGTCAGGTTGTTACAAAGATTAAAAGGGCATTTACAGTGACAGTCTATTGCTTCATTTAATGACAATGTTTTAAGCATCCAGTATATGTGAGGAAGTATTCAAAGAGACCAATAAATAAAACTGCATTCCAGTATAGGATTCAGACAATAGACACATAATATAATATGAAGGGCTAAGAGCTATGATAAGAAATAAGGTAGGGGAAGGAGTAAAGAACATTGGGTCTACTTTTGAGATATCAGAGTTAGTAAACGTTTGACAGAGAAAGGAAGTTTTGAGCTGAATGAAGCAACCTGGGTATTAGGCAGATCAGTTATTCAGCTTCACAGATCAGGAAAACACATTTTCAGACTTTGCTGACTTCACCAAACTGACCCTTCACTAAAGTGATGATTAACTAAACATTTCTATTTATTTTATCTTGACTACTTGACCATATGAAATTGGTCCCGTGATTAGGCAGGTTAAGATTCAGACTACATATAATTTTTCTACTGATCATTAACCCTGTGTTTAGTTATTAACCAAAGACCTGCTCTTTCTCTTGTTCCTGTCATCTTCTAAAATATTTCTCTTTGAGTCTCAGCTGGACTTTATCTTCTCAAAATGTTGAACATAGATAGCATCTCAAATACGATGGCTCACTTAAGCAGCTAAAGACAAGATGCAGCCTAAGCTTTAATTCCCCTTACTCTAACTCCAGGGTTAGGACTAGAGGAGATAGATAGATAGATAGATAGATAGATAGATAGATAGATAGATAGATAGATAGATAGATACATAGATACATAGCTAGATAGATAGATCTGCTATCCTCAATCAGAAAATGACTAAGTATCACTCTTCTGTTCGGAAAAGGTACACTCTCATAAAAAAGAAGAGCTACTGGGACGTAGCTCAGTGGTAGAGGGCTTGTTTAGCATGTTCAAAGCCCTGGGTTTGACCACAGCACTGAAAACAAAATGGAGAAGAGTAAAGAAAAAATAAGTAATAAAATCTCAAGACATATGCCACGATAGGAATCTCATGAGGCTATCAAATAATTTCAGCAGAGAACTAGAGAATGGAAAGAAAAAACAAAAGTGTTTACAAGGTGGGAACTCTCTCACATGATTGTCCTGCCTTCTCCCTACCTTCTTCTGCATTCCTACTGCTCCTGACCAACTCAATGATTTACCAATCTATGAATCATCAGGAAAATACAAATACTGTCTAAAATTCAGGCAACCAGTTGTGAATTCTAAGAGTTAAACATTACCAGAGCCAGGGATTTAGCTCAGCGGCATAAGCGCCTGCCTGGTGAGTGTGAGGTCTTATGTTCGATCCCTGGTACCAAAATAAATAAATAAATAAATAAATAAATAAATAAATAAAATTACTACAAAGTAAAACTTGAAAATAAAAAAATGAAGAACAAATGTGAGGCATGGTTGCACACACTTGCAATCCCAGCACTCTGGAGGCTGAGGCAGGAGGATCACCTTGAGTTTGAGGCCAGCCTGCACTATGTAGTAAGAACTTGCCTCAAAAAAAAAAAAAAAAGAAGAAGAAGACATACTTTAATGAACTTGGATCTGTAAGCAAAAGGTTAAGAGTTAAAATACTACATCCTGTGTTTGCAGGGAGGCAATAGTTAGAGGGTGCCGAGAAAGATGAGAAAGCTCCGTAGGCCATCTTTTAGTCATAATTATCACTGCAACTAGGAAGTACAAGACAAAATTTAACTACATAGTTAACTGGTTGAGACTGGCATCATCAAGGAAGAAGAGAAATAGAGTAATTGCTCTCACTTTTGTACAAATCTAGCCTAAAGAAACCTTTGATAAAGCAATAAGATACAGTTAGAATTTGCTTGGAAAGTCATATTTCCTTAACTTTTGTTTCACACACCTGAGAGATATGACTGAAATACTGCAAAGCTGTCTCCACAGGGCTTTTGAAGAACATCTTTTCCTGAGGTTTCAACTATAAAGAGAATTAAGACACACAGTGAAAACATCTATAGTGAAATGAAACAAAATACTGATACTGAAATGAAATAATTTTCTTTCTACAATCACTACCTGCAAATTTGTTTCTTTTTTTAAACTATCATCATCATCATCATCATCATCTTACAGTACTAAGGACTGAACCCAGGGCCTTCACACTGGGCTATATCCCCAACTCTTTTAAAATTTATTGATTTATTTTTTGAGACAGGCTTTCACTAAATTGCCCAGGCTGGCCTTGAACTTGCAGGGACCCTCCCCGCTCAGCCTCCCAAGAGTTCTGGGATTACAGGCATGTGCTACCACATCTGGCTCATACATTGTTTTTTGTTTTGTTTTGTTTTGTATCAGGGATTGAACTCACAACCTTATGATTGCCAGGCAGGCGCTTATGCCACTGAGCTAAATTCCCAGCCCAGTTCACACTTTCTTTTACCTATTCATCCATTGATGGGCATACAAGTTATTTCCATAATTTAGCTTGTGTGAATTATGCTGCTGTAAACATGGGTTTCAATCATCATACTTCAGCCTCCCAAAATGCTGGGGTTATAGATGTATTCTACCATATCCTTAAAAAAAATCATCATATATACTTTGTGTATATTTCCTACAGGCCAGGAATGAGATAAAATTACGACAAGGGAAAAACTTACATTGTCAGATAGAGCCAGATGCTTGCAAGGAGTTCCACAAATGGCACATTTTTCTGGGAGAAAAGAGTAAAAATTTTGGTTTGGTTTTCCTCAGTGTAAGTTTAAAATTTCCCTAAAGTACACAGTAATAGTCAAGTAGGCCAGGGAGGGAAAAAAAGGATTCTTCCTAAAGTTAGAATATTATTGTTATAAAATGACATCAACTTAGACTCTGGTCTCTAAATCAGTTTCCAAACTTCTAGGTTGAAGTATAAGTAAGGATTTCACACTTCACATCAACTCATCGCCGTCTTTTTTTTGGGGGGGTACCGAGTATTGAACTCATGACCTTACGCTTGCCAGGCAAGCAACTGTGCTCCTGAGCTAAATCCCCAGCCCTAATCTCCCTGTTTGTTTGTTTGTTTGTTTGTTTGTTTATTTATTTGAGACAGGCTCTCACTATGTAGTCCAAACTGGCCTTAAACTTACTTTGCAGCCCAGGCTGGTCTCAAACTCGAAATGATCCTCCTGCCTTGGCCTCCCAAGTGCTGGGATTACAGGTGTGCACCACCACGCCCACCTTCCATCCTTTTAAAAGAATTTGTGGGTTTCTTTTATGAATCAGAAGGGATAATTCTGAATACCCAACAGGAGTGCTGGAGTACATTTACAAAGCTATTGGTAAGGGTACAAGAGAATCAGTGATTTTTTGGGTGCTCTTTACAATGCATAGTAATCACATTAATCAAGGGGAATTGGTATGTATACTATACATGTTGCACCTTGATAATTTTTTACTTCCTCTCCTCTCCTTTTCCATCTTTCATACATTCTCTTCTCATCTCCACAAAATCTACCACCATTTCCTACTACTTCTCTTCTATTTTGCTTTTTAAATTATTTACATTCTGCAAAAAATTATTTACATTCTGGGTTTCTCATGTAAGAGAAACTATGAAGCATTTTTCCTTCTGTGTAAACATTATGATCTCAGAATTCACCCATTTTCCTACAAATAATTCAAATTTGTCCTTCTTTATAGCTAGGTAGTACTCCATTGCACATAAATGCTTTTTTTGAGACAGGGTCTTGCTATGTAATTTAGGCTAGCTTTGAATTCTCAATGTAACCAAAACTGGTCTTGAACTCACAGAGATCTTCCTGCCTCAGCCTCCCAAGTGTTGAGATTACAAGCATATACTACCACATTTGGCTCATACTTTATTTTACCTATTCGTTGATGGGCATACAAGTTATTTCCATAATTTAGCTAGTGTGAATTATGCTACTGCAAACATTAGTATGCACATGTAATTATAATATGATGACTTTAACTCTTTTAGAAAAATACTTAGAAGAGGAATATCTGGGTCAAATGCAATTCCTATTTTTAATTTTTTGAGGGATCTGATTTCCATGCTGGTTGTACTAATTTATATTCCTACCAACAATGTAGAAAGATCTTTTTTTCCCATAACCTTGCCAAAAAATTTTTTTTGAGTCTTTGATAATGTCATTCATACTGGAATAAGATGGAATTTTAGAGTTGTTTTGATTTGCATTTCTGTAATGGCCAAAGATGCTGAACATTATTTCATGTACTTATTTGTCATTTGCACGTTTTCTTTCAAGAAGTGCCTATTCATTTGAATTACTCATTGTTATGGTTTCTATCTAGGCATTCCCCAAAGCCTCATGCACTCGTAAGTGAGGATTTTGGAGAGGTGATGGATCATGAGAGTGTGATACTCATCAGCTGATTAGTTCAACAGTAAATTTATAGTTAAATGTGACTTGGGAGGTAAATCTGGTTAGAGGAAGTGGGTTGCAAAGGGTGTGGCTTAGAAGGGTCTGAGCTGGGCATGATGGCTCACGCCTGTAATCCCAGCACTTTCAAGGCTGAGGTAGGAGGATCACTGTGAGTTCGAGACCAGCCTGGGCTACAAAGTGAGCTCAAGGCCAGCCTGAACTGCATAGTGAGACCCTGTCTCAAAAAGACAAAAAAAAAAAAAAAAAAAGCTTTACGCTCTTGCCAGTTTCTGCCATGAACTGCAGCCCCAACATGCCACCCTGCCTTGGAGCCAACTGAGTATGGACTGAAACCTCCAAAACTAGAAGTCAAGATGGCCAATCAGTGAGCTATAAAATACAAAGCCTCCTGGGAAAAACAACTCATATGCCAGAATAAAACACCCTGGAGAGACCCAGACAGAGGGAGATGGATCCTCTTGACACAGGAAGAAACTAAAATGTAAAAAAGCTCATCAAATACATCAGGACTACAACTGAAACAGCTAAAAATTACAGGATACAGCATTTTTGTGGCAACCCGCCAAGTTTGCAATGGTCTGAATCTGCGCCGGCCAGCAGAGCAGCCCAAACTCATTCCCACCGCCACTCACAGGAACCACAGCAGCACTGAAGACAGGGGTTGGTGAGCCCAACGAACAGTGGAGCCAGCAAAGGGACCTTCATTAATCCATGGTCAGTGCTGGGAATGAGACCCCCCCCAATGGGAAGGGCATGACCAAATGGGCAACATGTTGGAATTGGGCAAGAGGAGCCTGAACTTGGAGCTACAGTGACTTCAGTTGGTTCCTCCCTCCCCAGAGCAGATTCATGGGATTTGCTTGGGCTGGGCTGTGCCCCTGGCTGGGACCCAATGAGCCATCCCAAATCGATTCCCTGTGCCTAGAAACCACTAACCAGGTGAAGGCCCCTGAAGTTTGGCTGGCCAGGTGGGGAGGGGCAGGCATACACAGCCCCTGCTTACACTTCAGTGACAAGAACAGGCAGGAGAGGGCGGAGGTCCCTCGCCAGCGTGCTTTGGAGGAAACGTGGCCAACAGGGAAGGGGACTGGGACCTGCACTGTAACCTGTGTGGAGGAAGCCAGGGCCATGACAGGAGAGAGAGGCAGGAGGAGACCCCCAGCCCAGAACCCTGAAAGCCCTGATCCAGGAGAAGGAAAAACAAGGGAGACTGAGGGCCACAAACACACAATATCAGATATAGCTTCAATGGACATTAAGAGATATCTTCGGGACCTTGTAGACAAGCTCAAAACTGAAATATTAAATCAGGTAAAGCAAGATATGAGTAGAGTAATAAAAGAAGTGCTCTCAGGAAGCATCTCTCAGGATGATACAGATGGAAGAAGGGAGAACACAAAAAAAGGAGAGGAATATTCAATAAAGAATATAAAGAAAATATAGAATACATGAAGCAGATTCAAAGAGACTACCAGGAAATTAAACACTCCATTGAAAGCTGTCAAAATGCCTTAAAAGAAACTAAGGATAGACTATCAAAACTTGAAGACAAGTTTGCAATGTGTGATTATGAAAGGAAAGATCTCTTAAAAATAACAAGGAAACAGGCAGTAACAATACAAAGGCTAGAAGATAACAAGAGAATCTACAATTTAAGAATAAGAAATGTGAATGAAGAAGCAGGAATACATACAAGCGAATTACAAAGGCTATTCACGGAAATAATTAAGGAAAACTTCCCAAGCATGGGAAAAGAAAATGACATTTGGTTATGTGAGGCACACAGAACCCCAGCCACCTACAACCAAAACAGATCTACACCCAGACATATAATAATCAAGATACCAGAAATTCAATATAAAAACAGAATATTAAAAGCCATCAGAGAAAAGAAACAGATTACCTATAAAGGTAAGCCCATCAGGATCACGGCTGACTTCTCAACACAGACCATCAGATCAAGAAGAGCTTGGAGTGAAGTATTCCAAGCCCTGAAAGAAAATAACCTCTAGCCCAAATTGATGTACCCTGCAAAACTGTCACTAGGAATTAATGGAGAAACAAGATGCTTCCATGACAAAGAGGAACTGGGGGAGTCTGTGACCACCAATCCAACCCTACAGAGAATACTGAAGGACATTCTAGAGAGAGAGAGAAAAAAAAAATACCAGGATTTTAGGAACAGTGGCAGAAAGGCCTCAATGAGTGGGGCAGGCAATAGAATGAAGGAGAAAATTAGACAAACAAAGGCAGAAAAATAGCGTAGCAGAAATGAGGCAGAGAAGGATGGCTAGAATCTCTAACATAGATGGCCTTGATACACTATATTGTTAATAGTGCATCAGGATTTAAAACCCACATTACTCACACTACTCTGCTTCAATGTATTATATTCTGTTCCAGTCATTCTAACCTGTACTAGATTTGAGGGCACAGACAGTAATCCTGAAAATAACAGGATATAGCATGTTAATCATCCTTAATTTCCTATTAAGTTAATCTAAAGCTCTGTAAAACCTACAGTTTTACCATGACTGATTGTAATCAAATCTGATTTGTTAGATCACTGTTTTATATTGATAGATTTTATTCAAAGTTGTTATGATTGATAGTATCAAGTCTGAGATTATAGGCAACTGCACTTAAGATGACAAGATTCACTAGAATATCCACTGGTTTGATTATTACCTGCCTTTGAAGTTTTATGCTGTCTATAATGTTTTATTTTTACTAATATTGTTATGTACTGCTATATTCAATTATACTGCTATATTCATTTATGCCTGATGATATAGACAATTCTATTGAAGATAATAAGAAACAACACAGCAATCATTGTAGATCACCTTGTACTGTGGTTTTATATGACTTTTTGGTTTCATGTTTTTATAGGAATTTGTTTTGTTTTGTCTTGCTAGGTTTTGTTTTTCCCATACAGAAAGGATAGAAATACATGTAGAGATTTATGCATGTGTAACTGTTTATACTCTCACTGTCTGAATATCTACTTTGTATGCTTTAATTTTGTAACTTGAACAACTATTTCTAAGAGGACAATATGTAATTTATCAATTAGTGATTTCTTGTTTATCTTTTTTTTGAAATTCTGTATTATCTCTACCCTTTACATGCTTTTGTTTCTCTTTAAATAAAAAAATTTTTAAAAAATGTTTTAAAAATAGATGGGTCTATCTCCTCTCCTCAACTTGATCCTTCTCTCTCCTTCCCACCTGCCATGCCATGAGCAGTTTGTCTTCTGCATGCTGCCCTGCCTTGAAGCACAATGACTATGAACTAAAGCTTCTAACAACTGTGAGCCAAAATAAACTTTTCCTCCTTTAAAGTATGGATGTTGGGAAAGTAATTATGATGCTCATTTTTGACCAGGTCTTTTATTTGAGAAGGTTCTAATTTTTCTAGTTCTTTATATATCCTGGATACTGGTTCTCTGTCTGGGGAGTAACTGGCAAATATTCGTCCTATTGCTGTAGGCTGTCCTTTACTCTGTTCACTATTTCATTATTGTACAGCAGCTTTCAAATTTTATATAATCCCATTGGTTGATTCTTGGTGTTATTTCTTGTGCAATTTGGGTTTGTTCAGAAAGTCTATGGCTATCTCTTCAAGAGTTTTACTTTTTTTTTTTTTTTTTTTTGGTCTTTTTGAGACAGACTCTTGCTATGCAGTTTGAGCTGGCCTTGAGCTTACTTTGTAATCCAGGCTGGTCTCAAACTCACAACAATCCTCCTGCTTCAACCTCTCAAGTGCTAGGATTACAGGCATGTGCTGCCATGCTTGGCTGTTCTTATTTTATCTTCCAACAGATTTAGAATTTCTATTCTTATATCTAATCTATGATCCATTTTGATTTTAGCACAGGGCGAGAGATATGGGTATAGATTCATTCTTCTGCATCAGACAACCAGCACCATTTGTCGAAGAGGTTTTATTTTCTACAGCACAGGTTTTAGGACCTTTGTCCTAAAGGTGAGATGCCTGAAAGTACACAGAGTTGTTTCTGCATTCTCAATTCTATTCTATTCATCAGCATAACATATTAAAAATGTTATTCCCATGCTGTTTTTATATCTGTAGCTTTGTAATATAACTTCAAATCTGGGATTTTAATGCCTTCTACTTTGTTTTTTTCCTCAGGACTGATTAGGCTATTCTGTGTCTCTTCCAGTTCCATGTAAATTTTAAGATTTATTTCTAGTTTTGTGTAAATACTATAGGTATTTTTATTGGAATTGCATTAAATCTACTTATTTTTGGTAATACGGCTGTTTTGAAATTTCAGTTCTGTCTTTCCATGAATAAGGATGTCTATTTTCTAATGTTCTCTCCAATTATTTTTCAGAGTACTATAGTTTTCATTATGGAGTTCTTTCACTTCCTTGGCTAGGTTAATTTCCAAGTATTTAATTTTTTTAAGCTACCATGAATGAGACACTTCTGATTTATTTCTTGGTAATTTCATTATTGATACACAAGAATCCTATTGATTTTTGTGTTGATTTTATGTCTGTCCATGTGCTGAATTTATTAGGGTTCTGTGTTTTGTTTATTTTAGGGCTGTAGTTGTAGTTGTTGTTTTGATTGTACTAGGGAATTCCCAGGGCCTTCGCACTGAGCTATATATCATTAGCCTTTAAAAGAATTTTTTCTTAAATTTTTATACAAGGTCTCACTAAGTCTCTTACTTGCCCAGGTGGGGCCTGAATTTGCGTTCCTCCTACTTCAGCATCCCAGAGTGCTGGGATGTACCAGGAATGTACCAGCATGCCTAACTATGTTTATTAGTTCTAAAGCGTTCTAAGAGTCTTCTTGTGGAGTTTTTTGGGGGTGTTCTATGTAAAGAATTATGTCATTTCCAAATAAGGATAGTTTGACTTTTTCCTTTCCTATTCATATCTCTTTTATTTCTCTTGCCTGCTTGCTCTAGCTAAAGTTTTGAGTGCTATCACCAAAGTCCTATCTCTTATCTCTTCTTTCTTTCCTTCTTTCTGAACTATTCAAGTTCTTCCTTTTTCCTTCCCTCATCCTCTACATCACAGTAGTCTTAACTTTAAATCACTGTTTTTAAATCCTAGCTACATGTCAGCAAGCACACACTGGTATTATAAGAAATTTACCAGTTATTCCTTCCTCTTTTCACCTTACTAATATTCCTAGACCTTGCCTAAATGCTCTTAGTCTCCAATTACTCCAGTCTCAAAGGGGCAAACATAAAATTCCTCATCTTTCCTTGTAAAGGAAATTTTAGTAGTGGTGCTGCTTACTGATAAAGACACATGCCATGTAAGGGGAAAATATCATATAGCTTATGCTTCACAGAGACACAGCACTGAAAAGTGAGCTGGGATTTAGCTCAGTGCTCAAGCACTTGCCTGGTAAGTGGGAGGTTTTGAGTTCAATCCCCAGTACCAAAAAAAAAAAAAGTTAATCCCTGAACCAGGCATGGTGGTGCTTGCCTGTAATCCCAGCACTTGGGAAGCTGAAGCAGGAGGATCATTGCAAATCTGAGACCAACCTAAACTATATAGCGAGACCCTATCTCAAAAAGATCAAAAAAAAAAAAGATGAGCTGCTGTTACCATAGTGAAGTGCTTTATTACATTAGTAGATAATCTAAAAGGGTCATGAGATTCACACAGAGAAAAAAAGCTGCTGCAGAGGCTAGCTAACCTGCATGTTCTTTCCTTGAAGAACAAAGGTTTTTCCCAGTCACACTTCCATATTGCTCCCAGTGTGAGTTAGCAAGTACAATTAATTTTTTTTTATTTAAGAAAAACAACAACAACAAACTTCCACAGATCTTGATAACCTATAGGATAAAGTTTAGGATCTTTAGTCTAGTACATAGAAACTTCCATCATCTGGCTACTGTCCATTTCTTTAGCCTCACCTTTTACTATTTCTTGCTTTACTCTTTATATTTAACATTCTCAATTAGGTGTAGCTCTCTGCACTGAAGTTTGATTTTGTTTTGCTGTAGTATGACTAAACCCAGGGCTTAGTACACAGCTATCTCCTTAACCCTTTTTTATTTTGAGACAGGGTCTTGCTAAGTAGCTAAATTGCCCACGCTAGGCTTGAATTTGGGATCCTTCTGCCTCAGTCTCTTACAGCCTCTACTGTATTATAGGAGTATGCCACTGTGCCCATCTCTCCTATGGTTTCATGATAGCGTATGTTTTTATACATGCTATTGTCTGAAACTGCAATCATCTCCCCTGCCTTATTCACTTAGCAAAATCTAGTTTATTATCCAAAACAATACTCCAATAGCACCTCTTCTGTGAAGTATTCTCTGACCAAAGCACAGTACTCTGAATCTTCTGGGAAGCTGCATAACTACATACCTCGAAGAAGCACAGTATCCTGAATCTTCTGGGAATTTGCATAACTACATACCTCATAAGATTTGTTTTGTCTTTGAGACAGGGCCCAGCAATTTCAGGCTGATATGTTTTTGCTTTTGTACTGGGAATTCATCTCAGGACCTCGCACTTGCCAACTGTTGTGCTGCTGAGCTTTATCTCCAGCATCCAGGTTGGTCTTGAACTCACTATGTAGCCTAGGCTGGTCTCAAACTTGTGGTCATAACCTTACCTTAGCCTCCAGTATACTGGGATAACAGGCATGCAACAATGCCTAGCTTCCTAGGTGTTTTTTGTTTGCTTGCTTTTTTGGTTTTATTTCATTTTGTTTTTTTATACAGGTCTCACTATATTGCCCAGCCTGTCCCTGAACTCCTGGGCTCAAATGACTCTCCTGCCTGAGCCTCTTAAGTAGAGAATAGGTACATAACACATCTACTCCCCAGGCCCTTGTATTTGTTTTCCTAAACTCACTATATAGTCCAGGCTGACCTCCAACTCAAGATCTTCCTGCTTCAGCCACCCAAGTGCTGAGGTTACAGTCATGTACCACCATGCCTGGCATCCCAGCTCCACAAATTAAAGTCTCCTTTCTAAGGCTTAATAGTTACAAGAGTTTGGTCATATTAGTTCCTCTCTGAGTTAGTTTCCATATTTTTAAAATAGTTACACTAATAATTAATTACCACCTAGGACCTGGTATAAGTGAAAATGTTTTTTTGTGTGTGAATTTTGTTTGTTTGTTTTGTTTTCTTGAGACAGGGTTCAGGTTGGCCTTTAACTATTTAGTTCAGGTTGGCCTTTAACTCATTATGTAGGCCAGGCTGGCCTTGAACGCACAGTGATCCGACTACCTCACCCTCCTAAAGGGTTGGGATTACAGGCGTATGCCACCATAACCAACTGTAGACGCTTTTTTAAACTTCAAGGTCATCATCATCATTATGCCACCATCACCACTTCTGACCCATCATGGCCTTTTGTACCACAGACTTAAAAATACTGATGAGTACCTTTTGGTACTCAAGTAACAGATTTGCTAAATCATTTAGCACTGTTTTTTATTAATGGATTCCAGTTTCCAAAACCAATAGTTTTCCAAGGTAGCCACACCATTAATGGCCTACCATGTGATTTTTTCCTAAGTCAAACAGAGAAATGGCTAAAAACTGAATCTAGGTTAAAAACATTTTTGAATGAATCTGAAAAAAAATTACCCACCCATAGTCACACATTTTTTACAGAAAATATGGCCACAGCTGGTGACAAAGAAATGGGTCCCATCTTTTCGGAAACACTGGTTGCAGTGAAACCAATCCATTCTGAAACAGATAAAAGAGAAAGAGTAAGAATGAGGTGGGCATAATATAATTATAGCTGTTTAAAAATCTATATAAAATTGTTTGCTTAGTTTCTGATAGTTTATTGGAATGTGGGCACATCATTGTGAACATTCCAATTAGTATGGAAGTACACATAAAATGAGAAAAAGTAGACTTCAGTATGCTATGCTAATATATATATATATATATATGCACATCTATACAGCAATATCTATATATTTCAGTTCATGAACTTAATTCATTCTAGTTTTGGAAAAGATGGCCACGTTTATGTTTGCATGGGAAAGATGGCCATGGCTATGTTTGTTACTTGATGTAGTTTACAAACAAAATGTTTTGCCAAATGTTATGTTTGCAAACCAAATTATTTGCAAACAAAAGTGTTCATGAACCGAGGTACCACTGTATATGGCACAGAATACATATATATTTATATCTATATCTATCTATCTATACACATATATATTTCTATAGAGAGAGACAATAGGAAGACTGTTGAAATTTTTAAAAAGATTGAGTAGTTGTGTGTTGCTATTACTTTTTTAATTTTCCAAATGTTCTGGATTAATTCAGGTACTGATTTGTAATTAGAAAAACAAACTTGTTCTTAACAGTTTTCTGTGACACATCAAGAGTAGAGGAAAGGAGTCAGTGGACCAGAAAGAGACCCATATGTTACACATTTTATGTAAAGAAAATAGGATTTGGTCAATGATAATATGATTTCAGCTTATATCCATTCTACAGAAACTCAAAGTCATATGTCTGGAATGGACCTTGAAAATCATTTACTTTGGTAGGTGCTAAAGTATGTGTTTATGTTAAAGCTTTATCAATCATTTACTTTAGTATTTTTCTCAAAGTAGTAATGTGATTCCAGAAAGAATTTTATAAATTGGCAAATTTTCTTCCTATTAAATGTAACCACAAGAAAGAAAAAAGTGATAGAATTACAAATGGCAGTGTGCTGTCACTTGCAGTACAAGTGCAAACCAGAACCATTTTTGTGCAAAGCTAAAACAGGTATTCTTACTGAAACAGGTATTTTGCTTTGGTGGTGGATTTGAAAATCATTTACTTTTTGTCCAATATTATTATTTCTTCAAAAGATGTATCTGATTGCCACTTAAAGAGCCTCAAAATTCCACAACTAGCTAGTGATAATTCTGGGATTAGAATCCAAGTCTCATGACTCCCATTGTAAAGTTCTTCCTCTCACATTAAATAGCCATTGTGTTAGACATGGACAACCATACATCCTATATATTCTGCCAACACCAATTTCATATAACTTATTAAGTACATAAATAAAAGTTACCATGGATTTTTAAACAAAGAAATTGATATAAAAATACAGAAGTGAGCTATAATGTATGTTTAATGAGGATGCTAAGGATATAATATTCATTCATCTGATTTCCTTCAACGTTAATTGGAAAAATAATCAAAACAGAAGGTAATTTTTCCCCTACTAAGTCTTTTAAAAAAATTTTTCCCACATGCTAGGCAAGCATCCTCCCCAAGTCCCCCCAAAAACTGGTTTTGAAGAGGTTTGCTAAGTTAATGCAGGCTACTCTTCACCACACTTTAATGATTTTGTCACAAAAGACAAGATTTACGGTAAAAAAAAAAAAAAATTACTCAATAGTTGCTGGGCACTGGGGAGGCTGAGGCAAGTTCGAGACCAGCCTGGGCTACAAAGTGAGCTCAAGGCCAGCCTGAACTGCACAGCGAGACCCTGTCTCAAAAAGACACCCCACCAAAAAAAAAGTTACTGAATAAACAGTTTTAAGACAAAGACATCCCACAGGGCCAGGAGCATCTGATCTGTGTGTTCTGCCCAGGATGCACTAACTTCTCACCAGGGCGTCGGGGAGTATGGAAGTATGGAGAACCACTCCCTGAGGGCCGGGACCTGCTCCCTGAGGGCCGGAACAGCAGTTTAAGCACAGGCGGCGGAGCGGCACCGCCTGCCACAGCGAGGGCAAAACTCGCCTCAGTTCTAGGGATGAAGAGTATTCAGCAATTCAAATTTCTGAGTTTTTTCTAGCTATCTTCCCTACCAGGGTGGCCACTGGTGTCCCAAAACACCTCAGATCTCACCTAAACATCCAGTTTTCCTCAAGAAGAGCAGGAATGGCGGGAAAATAAATACCTCGCCTGGCGCCCCGGGGTAGGCAAGGGAGGGCGTGGCCAGCGGTGCGTGCGTGAGGCGGGGGCGGGGCCCGCACCTTGTGCGGGGGGGGGCGAGTGGGCGGAGCTCGGTCCCGCACTAAACGCGTGGGCGGGGCCCATCTCGGGTTCTAAAGTCTAGAATTCACCGTGGGAGGTGCGCGAGCCTGGCTGCTCAGGAAAGCGAGCCTCGTTTTAGGGGTTGAGAATAAATAATTATGATCTAACCTCGTACCTGTTAGTATAGAAGCAGAAAGATGGAAGTAAACTTAATGATGTTCCTACAGAGTTCCAGAACATTCTAGAAAACAGGGTTACAAAGCAAATGAAGATGTAAACCTTAGGCGTATTTTAAAATGAAGGAAAACAGGAATGCTGTTAGAGAACAGCCTAAGTCAGGAATCGACAACCTCTGATATAGACAAAACAATTGGATATGAAGAGAATTAACCTCAGGGAAAAAATTTTAAACTTTTACGGAATAAGAGATGAAAAAAGAAAGGTTTTTGTATTTATTTTTTGACTTTAATTAGTACATGTTTGTAGCACACGATTTCATTCATTGTGAGGAGTCGGTACATATTTATAACACATTTTAATTATTTTTCCTTTTTCTTCCCCTCTCCACCTTCCTTTTTCTTTTGAGACACGCGCTCTCCTAGATTGTCCTCAAAACTCCAACTCCCTATTTTCCTGCCGCAGCCTCCAAGAGATTTAAAAAAGAAATAACAGAAAGATAAAAGCCTTGTAAATATAGAAAACAAAAAAGAGAATTTACATACACGTTCCTTACTTCAAAGAAAACTAATGCAAAGCATTTAAATATTTTACAAATTTTTTTTTTTTTTTAATTTGCAGAAACTTGGGCTGGGGATTTAGCTCAACAGCATAAGCACCTGCCAGCCAAGTGCGAGGTCACAAGTTCGATGCCTGGTAAAAAAAAAAAAAAAAAAAGTTTTGCAGAAATTTTTTAAAAAATTGATGCGGAAGCCATTTCTTGTAGTCACAGGTACTTGGGATGCTAAGGCCAGAGAACAGGGAGTTTCTGGTACATTTTTATATAATATTTGGGCAACAGAGCTAGACCTCAGCTCAAAAAACAAAACCAAAAAAAAATCTTGAGTCCTTTGGCTCAGCATCGAAAGAGCACATGGATAAGGAAAGCATGACCCAACACAGTCAAACCAAGGCATTTTCCAGGAAAATGGTTGGGTTTTAAAGGAAAAGAAAAGTTCTTTGTGTACCCAGACAAAGAGTACTAGTCTAGCCGTGTGTGTGTGTGTGTGTGTGTGTGTGTGTGGTCCACGCCTGTAATCCCAGCACTTGGAAGGTGGAAGCAGGAGGATCACCTGCAGTTCAAGACCAGCCTGGGATACATGTGAGTTCAATGCCAGCCTGAAGTATGAAGAGAGACCCTGTATCAAAGGAAACACACACACACACACACACACACACACACACCTGCGTCAAAAAGTTTCATTCATTAGGTTGACAGAAATCCAAACATTTTATAATATACTATGAAATGAGCCCTCACACAGCATGTGAGAGTATCACATGGTACAAGTGCTCTACAGTGAAAATGGAAATATCTAGGAAAATTACATATGTAGTTATCTTTAATCCAACAGTCCTATTTCTAGAAACTTGTCCCAAAAATACATTTGCAAAAAACAGAAATAACTTAAGAGCAAAATTCATAGATACATGTTTTTCTTCAGCCTGTAGCTTTTCGGTCTCTTCAAAGTAGTTTTTAAAGAGCAATTTTGGGGCTGGGGATTTAGCTCAGCAGGAATAAGTGCCTGCCAGTCAAGTGTGTTTTCTTTTTTTATGAAGTCCCACTTACCAATTTGTTTTTTAGTGTAACATGCTTCCAGCATCACTTCTAAGAAATGTTTGCTTAGTTAAGGTCACAAAGACTTTTTTCTCATGTTTTCTTCTAGAAAGTTTCTTGAAAATTCTAGAAATGTAAAAAAAGAGAGAAAAAAAGAAAGGGGCTGGGGGTTTAGCTCGGTGGCACAAGCACCTCCCTGGCAAGCGCAAGGTTGTGAGTTCAATCCCTGGTACCCCCCCCAAAAAAAAGAAAAATTCTAGAAATGTACATTCATAATTTTGAATTTACAGTTAAGTATACATTTCAATTTGGGTTAATTTTTGTATATGAAGTGAGAAATGGATTAAAGTTTATGTATGAGTCTATGTATGTATGTATGTTTTACATACAGATATCCAATAGTTCCAGCACCACTTGTTGAAATTACCCTCTGACAATGAGAACAGCAAAGTTCATAACAGGATAGAAGCTTGATAAGCTCCTCCAAGAGAGCCAATAGCAACAGGAGAACCAACACTACCTCTTCCTCTCCAGTTCTCCTTTCTATCTTGCCAACAATTTTCAGGTAGGCACCCACAGTCAGCACTGCACTGATTCAGTTCAGCTGGTGTTACAAGTTGAGCACCAGTTATCAATCCACCATAGTTCTGGTTGAGAGGACAATTCTAGTGATAGCCTTCTTTGTGGCAGAGTCCTGAAGCAGTGCAGGGTTGTGTGAGTGTGTCTCTGTGTGTGTTCTCATCTCTCTTTTTAGTCACCAAAATGCAGTCATGGGGCTTTCACACTAATGACCTTTTCTATTCCTTATCTCCTGTCAAAGGCCTCGTCCCTAAAAACCACAGCTGGATTAAATTTGCATTCTTTTACTCCCTTAGAAAAGGGACAAAACCATAGTATTGCCTATGCATTCATCACATTTAAGAAACCATTGCTAAAATCAAGGTCATAAAGATTCTTGCCTTATGTTTTCTTTTAAACGTTTTATAGATTTTGCTCTTACACCTAGATTTTTTTTTAATCTATTTTGAATTATGTTTAGTACATGGTATAAAGGATGAACTTTATTCTTTTGCATGTGAACATAGCTTCCTCAGTACTTCTTTGTTTTGAGACAAGGTCTTGCTATGGAGTTCAGATTGGCTTCAAGCTTAGTATGTAGCCCAGGCTGGCCTCAAACTCATGATAATCCTCCGGCCTCAACCTGAGTGCTGGGATTACACATGTGCACCACTACACCCAGTCCAGTACTATTTCTTAAAATTATTCTTTCCCTGATTTAATAGTCTTGGCATTCTTGTTGAAAAGCATTCTACTAGGGCTGGGATTTAGCTTAGTGGCTCAGGTGATTGCCTGGTAAGTGTAAGGTGTTGAGTTCCATCCCTGGTACCAAAAACAAGAAAGAAAGAGAAAGAAAAAAGAAAGAAAGAAAGAAAGAAAGAAAGAAAGAAAGAAAGAAAGAAAGAAAGAAAGAAAGAAGAAAGAAAGGAGGAAAGAAAGAAAATCAATTGATCGTAAGTATAGTATTTATGTCTGAATTTTCAGTTTTATTCAAGTGATCATTCTTAATGCTCATACTATATTATGTTGGCTTTGTAGTAAAGTTTTGACACTGGAAAATGCAGGTCCCTTGTTTTCCTCTAGAAAGACTGTTTTGGCTATTCTGGTTCCCTTCAAATTGCGTATGAATTTTAAAATGGGGTTTTCAATTTCTGCAAAAAACCCAAACAAACCAAAACAAAAAACCTCACAGTTGGAATGAGGATCTTGGGACCTTGTTGTCACTGAGAGTGGCTTGTGGGAAGAGTTTGTAAAGGTTCAAGAGTCTGGGAATGGCTCTGAAGGGGAAGATGGTATGCTGTTCAGTTTCCAGAATAAGCTTGTCATACTGGCTTCCTGATATGGACTTGGTTTTTCTCATTGTCAGAGGAGCTCAGGACCTCATTGTCACTGAGGTATTTTTCAGGGGAGACCTGGTGCTTGCTTTTAACCTTACTTCATGGCTCCAGGGCAAAACCCTCAGCCTACTGATACAGATCCTTCATACCTCTGGCCCAGACTTTCTGGCTTCTACCACTGATCTTTGGGCCTTCCCAGCCCAGATCTGTGAAACAGACTTACATGAGACTTTCTTATGGGCTCCAGGTCTTCAGCTGGACTCATGCAGGATGCTGCTGTGGGATCTGGGCCCTCAGCTGGATTTTGGGGGGTCTTTTTTTAGTGTATGGGCACTTTTCATGTTTGACTCTTTGGGCAACTGTTATAAAATAATTCAGTAAATTATGTGTTCTATATTTAACTGTTTTCCTTGCAAACTCCTATTAAGAACCATGAGCCAAAATAAACCTCTTTCTTTATATAGTAACTTGCCTCAAGTATTTCATTATAGTAATGAAAAATGGATTATGCAGCAACACAAAAGTAGATAAATGTTTTTTTTTGTTTTTGTTTTTGTTTTTATTTTTTGTACTGGGGATGAAACTCACAACCTCACACTTGCCAGGTAGGTGCTTGTGCCTACCCCAGCTATAAATGTGATTTAAAGTTAAAATTTTTTGTGCTTCAAAGGGCACCATAAAGACAAAGTATTTTGGTTACAAATCCGATTACTTTAAGAGATGTAGGAATAGTCATATTGTCTCTTCATCTCGGTTTGGTGGTCAACCAATAAGATTTTGAAGCTAATTGCTCAGATCATATGGGTTAAATGGGAATCCTGTGGGGGGCGGGAACTCACCTAGCAAACAGGCATGAAACAGAACATTAAGTGTGTCGGTAGCTCTTCAGTTTCCTACAGAGATCACTACCTATTTAGAATATCTAGGATTGCCACGTGTGGTGGGACATATAATTAATGCCTGGCCCTCAGGAGGTCTATGTCTTTTGAAGGAATTTGTTCATTTTTATCTACATTACCTAATTCATTGGTGTATAACTGTTCATAAAATTCTCTTATTCTTTAAAATCTTTTATTCTGGAATACTTTTAAATTTTCAGAGAAGTTTTAAAGGTGATACAGTACTTCCTTATACCCTTTCCTGGTTTCCCCTAAAGTTATTGTGCTACGTTTCTGTGGCATAAGGGCTGTGGGTGTATCCATGGTAGCGCATTTGACTAGCACGCATGAGGTCCTGAGTTCTTTCCTTAGTTTTGCCAAAACATTTCTATGATATAATTATCAAAACTAGGAAGCCAGCACTGGTGCATGAAGTACAGACTTTGTTCTGATTCCACTGATTTACCTGTCAATGTCCTCTCTCTATTTGGGGCTCTAATCCAGTCACATTGCATTCTGTTATCATGTCTCATTAGTGTTGTCTGCTCAGTGATGATTTTTTTTCTTTCCTTCTTTTTCAGGACCTTAACAGTTTTGAAGGAAATTAGCGGGGAATTTTGTAGACTGTTCCTTGATTTATGCCTCGCATGCACAAACCCTGGGTTCAATCTCCAGTACCACACACATATATACAAAGTTTCTGCTCTACTATTTGGATGACTTCTTCAATCATTTATTTATATCAGTACAGATACCTATATTTTATATGTTGGATTTTAATCAAATAATACAGTATTATTTTGTTATTCAAATTATTCTAGCTTTGGCCATTAGGGAGCACTTTGTCTATCAAAAAGCCTGTAATCCCAGCACTTGGGAGGCTGAGGCAGGAGGATTTCCAGGAGTTCAAGGCCAGCCTGGACTAGTTCAAGGCAAGCCTGAACTACATAGCAAAACCTATCTCAAAAAAAAAAAAAATCCTATGATCTAATAGGTAATCCAAATATTTATTCAATTATACACATTACAAAGCAGAATATGTGATAATTTCAGAAATATTAATACATTCAGTCAATAAATATTATTGAAGCCAGGTGTGGTGGTGCACATGTATAACCCCAGCACTCAGGAGGCTGAGGCAGGAGGTTCACTGAAAGTTTGAAGCCAGCCTGGGCTACATAGTGAGACCTTATCTCAACAAACAAACAAAGCAAAACAAAAAAATCAAAGTAAATATTATTGAGCTTCCAAATTATGTATCAAGCATATTTGATACAGTTGTAACTCTTGGCTTTAAGAAACTTTTAGTACCATGAGATAAAGTTTTATTTTCAACTCTCACAAATACACAACCATTAAGTGTCATGAAAGACACAACACAAGGAACTGTAAGAGCACACAATCCTTCCCTGAGGATGTATAGAGTAGAACTGAGAGCAGAGAGCACCATGCGGGCTGGCTTTGGGCAAATCTCCCAAAGGAGGAGCAGCAGCTGCATGAGCCAGCCTGAAACAGTGTGACTCTCATGCCACAACCCATGTGGCTTCTGAGGTTCTTGGGGTAAAGGGCCACGAGAGGATGAGAAAAATAAGAGACAAAGCTGGGGTCAGATGGGGAGCTCTTATCCTCCTGATGGGAGGAAAGGTACCGGCCCCTCATTGCAGGGGCATTTATTTAAACCTTTTAGCAACTTATTGTCACACGACACCCTGGTGTCCTAGCAACCCACTGTCCAGATTGTCTTGGGGGTAGGTGTTCTCTGGGCTGAAGCAGCTTCTTCAGGTGGTTTGCCCCAGGTGATCTTTGATCTTGGAATGGCCATGCTTCATCCAGCCTTGCACGTGTGGTCAATTTCCAGGTTCCATGGCTCCCAACAGTCTCATCCTAGAGTCATGGGCACAGGCTACTAGGCAGGTTCAGTAGAGGAAGTGAGGGGCCGTTCAGGGTGGCTGAGGGGAAATGAGGATGGGACATGGAAAGGAACAAGAAGATGCTGCAGGACAAAGCCTGAGAGATGAGTGGAAGCCTCTGTGTAGGGGATTAGATTTTATTTCTAAACTAGTAGTTTCCTCAGGCAATGGGCATGTCCATTAAGTTTCAGTGAGAATTTTGTGGGCTAAAACGAAGATTGGGGTGGAGGGTGGTGATTGCAGGAAGTTGCCACCAGAGGGTACCACAGGAGAAGGTCTACCTCTAGGGAGGTATCAACGGGAGGGGAAGAAGAAGGCAACTGGGAGCAATTTTCAGAGGTGCAACCATCCGGACCCTGGGCACCAAGGAAAAGGAAGGGGGAGACAGTTACACTTCCCAACACATATGATCGGGAGCACGGTGCTGTGGTCATGGCTGAAACACAGGAGGAAGAAAAACTGAGAGTTTGGCCTAACCCAATAACTGGTGCTGGAGTTTGGGTCTTGAATACCTCCAAAGGCCCACATATTGGTCCCTCACCAATGTTGCTGTTGGAAGTAGTAGAACTGCAGGTGAGGCTGGTAGGTTTCCAGGTTTGCTGTTGAAAAGTGACATTGGAACCCCAATCCCCTCTCTCTCTGGTTTCCAGAAGTCATGAGGTGAGCGGCTTTATGGTGCCTGGTTTCAATGTTCTACCCTGCCACAGGTCAAGGGTAACAGCACCAAGTGACCAGAGACTAAACTCTCTAAAACCATGAGCAAAAATAAACATTTTCTCCTTTTAAACTGATCATCTCAAGTATTTTGCCACAGTACCATACAACTGACTAATGCAGCTGGTCCATCCAGGGCCCTGGTTTGAGTCCCATGTTCTCCTCTAGGCATTCTTTCTGGGTGATAATATCAGCAGCCACTTGTGTGCTAATAACTATTAAATCTGAATTTTTAAAATTTTCCAGTACTGGCATTGAATCCAGGGCTTTTGCACTCTTTTTATTTTGAGAGATGGTATTGCTAAGTCACTAAGTTATCAACACTGAACTCAAATTTAAAATCCTCCTCCCTCAGTCTTCCACTTGCTGGGATTACATGTGTGTGCTACCATGCCTGGTTTCCAAACATTATCTTGAAGCTAATACTTGCCTCATATTTTTATTCGCTTGGTTTTCTGTGTTACTGCCACTGATTCTTTTTAACTTATTCAATAAAAACATAAATCCAGGCCTCAAATAACATGTTTTCAGCTGTCAAACCCCAGGTGACCTTCAGCTGCGTTTTGCTTTCTGGCTGACATTCTCTGGACTCCTTCATCCTGCTCTGCTTCTGGAGGGTGGCCGCCTAGGCTGCCTGCCCACCTGCACTCATCTTGGGATTCTCCCTGATGGTCTGGTTTGGGAGACCTTGCTCCTGAACCCAGGTTCTTCCCCTTTACTTATTCCCTTATCTGGGTGATAGTCACTCTCCAGTAGCTTTCCACGAAAACAAAGGAAGGTGTTGTAGTCAGGGGTCGCAGGGAGAATAATTACATATAGGACACAGAATTTATAATATTATATAATGGTCACCCGGAGTTAAATACAAAAAAGTGCAGGAAATCTATCCACAACACTAAAGACCCAGAATATTCAGCCAAGAGCTTGGATCCCACAGCAATGCCCTGCATGAGTCCAGCTGAAAACCTAGAGCCCATGACAGTGCCTCCCACAAATCAAACTGGAGGTCTAGAGCCTATGACAAGGACTCATGCTAATGTGTTTTATGGATCTGAGCTGGGAAGGCCCAAAGGTCAGCAGTGGAAGCTAGAAAGTCTGTGTCAGCGGGGTGAATGAGCTAGCTAGTAGGTTGAGGGTTCTACACTGGAGCCAAGAAGTCACACTCAAAATAAGGACCAGGGCTGCCCTGAAAAGAACCACAGCCATCCTCAGCAACAACGAGGTCCTGATCTCCTCTGACAATGAGAACAGTGGAGTACATATCAGGAAGCCAGCATGACAAGTTTCTCCAGGAGATTAAGCAGCACACATCTTCCCCTCCAGAGCCAGGAGGCGATGCTCAATGTAAGGATGAGGGCTTCCTCAAAGTGAACCGCAGCCACTCTCAGCGACAAAGTCCTGAACTCTTCTGATGATGATGGCTGAATTCATATCAGGACAGCTAGCCACAACAAGCTCCTCTAGGAGAACCAACGGCTCCGAACAGCAACAGTTAGGAGAACCCACAATGCCTCACTCTTCTTCATGTCTCCTTTTATGCTGGTAACTTTCCTCAGGTGGGCTATCTATACTCAGCACCATGCTGATTGAATTCTGGTGCTAAGTGGACCACCAGTTTTTAATTGATAACAGAAGGTAAATTTGACATCTCATGTTTTGAAAGGGATTTTCTTCTATATCCACACTTGATAGATATTTCAGATATTGTATTTGTTACTTTTCTTGTAGATAAGACAAATACCCAACACCCAAAGTTAAGTGAGGAAAGATTTATTTAGCTCAGTTTGTAGAGGTTTTAGTCCATAATCAGCTGGCTCTGAAGCAGGGTGGCTTTGCTGCAAGCATCACAGAGGAGAAACAGTTCATGGCAGGCAAGAGTTAGCAAAGCAAGCAAGGGACAAGATAAATCTATTTCTGCCCCTTATTTTGTATCTAGGCTACTGGGATTAGGGTGATGCCAAACCAATCAGTAAACTGATTTAGTAATCACCCTCCCTTACTCTCAGCATTGCACCAGGAATCAGTCACACTGGAGCCAAGATTCAGCCACCTCTAAAAAAGCCCCAACTATGACTACATGAGGCTTTGGGGGACATCTAGACCCAAGGCATAACAGGTATGTATAATTTTCTAATTTGAAAAACATTTTCCTTTGGAATTTTGAAGATACAGATAAGGGCAGACTACTATAATCTAGTATTTGCCACACACGAAAAAAAAAAGAAAGAAAAAGAAAAGAAAAACAGACATGATCAAAAACCCTTCAACTATGCACAGACTGGGGAGAGAACAGGGAAAAGAAACAACATATGCTTTAGGAACAATTGATACGCTGGCTGCAGTGGCACATGCCTGTAATCCCAACACCCAGCCTGGGCAATTTAGTGATTTAGTGAGATGCTCTCTCAAAAATAAAATAAGATAGGGGTCAGAGTGAGTTCAATCCCCAGTACCAAAAAAAAAAAAAAAAAAGGAAGGAAGGATTATAGCAATATACTATAAAATGAATATGAATGTTGTCTCTCAACATATCTCATTGTATATGCCCTCGCTCACTGCAGGTGACTGAAACAGTGGAAAATGAAACCACACAGCTCAGGGCCAACTTCTATACCCTTCTCATTCCCTGGGGGTTCTCTGTGTTATGAACTTTCCTGATGATGTGCTTTGTGGGACTTGCTTTTTCATCACCTATTGTGCTAGGCATTCCGTGTGCTATTTGAGCTCAGGTACTCACCCTCAGTTCCAGAATAATTTCTTGCATTATTTGGATTATTTCTTTGATTATTGTATTCTCTCTTCTCTCTTCTACTCTCTCCTCCTCTTCTTCCTCCTCCTCTCTCTTCTCCCACCCCACCCCCATCTCTGTCTCTCTTTTTACTTTTATTTTTGGCATTACTAGGGATTATATTGCAGGATCTTCACACTGAGCTACATTCCCCAGTCTCTTTTTTAATTTTTTGGTCTTTCAAACAGGTCTTGTTAAATCACTGTTTTCTAGTTTGGGTTTGAACTACAGTTCTTCTGCCTCAGCCTCCCAAAGTGCTAGGATTACCTTGTATTTTGTCTATTTTTATTTATTTATTTATTTATTTATTTATCTTATAGTGCTGGGGATTGAACCCAGGTCCAAATATTTAGATAGGTGCTCTGCCATGAAACTGTATCCCCAGTCAAATCTCTTAACTTTTATTAAACTTAGCTTTCAGTTTTTTCAACTTTGTCTTCTAACTGAATATTCTAACTTCTATTTTTCCATGTTTTCAAGTCTAAAAGTTTCCTATTGTTCTTTGAGCATTGCCATTTGTGTTCCATGTAAGCAATGTCCTCTACACATGTCACTTGGACCCAGGGATGTCTTTTGCTCCCTGCATTGGCCACTATATTGTTATCTCTGGTTTGCATGCCATGGCCCTTCTCAAAAGCTCAGTTACCCTTTTTTGGTCAGTGCAGGTAACTAAGATGAACTTGGACTCCAGGAAGAAAGAGAAAGTAGTTGTAAAGTATTTGTTTCTAAGGTTCTTGAAGTCCTTGGAAGCAGGCAGTCTTTGGCCATCATGTTAGCTCCAATTCTAGAAGAGTAAGCAGTGACTGTCGTGTGAGGACATGAATTCCACACAACCTGTCCTGGCTTGGGTCCAAAGTGACCCCCAGAAGGATCATTGTGCTGAAGACTGGGATACTGACAGGCTTTGGGTCTGTAATTGCATCACAAAGGCTCCAACTTTATCAGTGGCTTAATCCCCAAGTGAGAACATAATTTAATGGTGTTGCTGAGAGGTGTTGGAAAGAGAAAGCTGGCCCTAACTGAAGGTAGAGGATGATGGAGATGTGGCCATGGATTTGATCTTTGACACTACAGAAAGAAAAAAAGAAATAGTTTGTAAGCTGATGGTAAAGTAGTGATGAAATGGGGTTGTAGCAGTGGAGACAGTAAGGAGTGATGGGCTTCTACATATGATTTCAAGCTACAGATAATGAGATTGACTAGCTAAATATATGGTGTATGAGAAAAAAAGTGTCAAAATTGTTTCCAAGATATTTGGCCTGATCGACAAGTGCCCATTACTTTTGTTTTGTTTTGTTTTTTGAGACAAAACCTGACTATATAGTTCAGTCTAGACTCAAACTGCATATGTAGCTTAGGCTGGCCTCATGTTCTTGATCCTCCTGCCTCAGTGGCATGCTGGGATTGCAGATGTGCACCATCACATCCAGCAACTGGGGCTGATCACTAAAACGGGAGAGGAAACCAGGGAAAGATCAAGTTTGGAAGGGAAAGCACATACTCTTTTAGGGGTATAATAAATTTGAGGAGCTTATTAAACATGCATAGAATAAATTAAGTAGTTAAATAGCTGACTCTAGAATTTATGTGAGAGATGAGACTAGTTCTATAAATCTGGGAAATACCACTGTACAGAAAGTTTTAGGGAGCCAGACATGGTGGCACATACCTATAATCCCAGCACTCAGGAGTCTGAGGCAGGAAAATTGTTGGGAGTTCAAGGCCAGCCTGGGCTACAGAGTGAGCTCAAGGCCAACCTGAACCGCATTGTACAGACTTTGTAAGACCTTGTCTCAAAAAGACAAAATGACAAAAAAAAAAAAATCATAGTGTTACAGGCAGCAGAGCTACTTAGAAATATTACAGACAGTCAGACAGGGCTAGGCCCTTGAAGAAGCCAGCACAGAGGACCAAATGTCTTGTGACCTTGGAGAAGAAACACACCTCTTTCTGTGGGCCAGATCTCAAGACAGAAGGCAAAACAAATGCAAACACATTCTTAAGTGTAAACCTTAGGGTCTGGGTATTGATCAACTTGAGAAGCCAGTAGTCACCATCCTAACCCCCTACAGAAAGTCACTGATCCTTAAAAAATGCTCACTTGCTGCATGACTTGCTTCCCTATTTGTCCCCAATTTGGTCAATTTTTCCTGAACAATTAAACTTATTGGTTGACCATAACTCTGTCCCATCTCATGCCTGTCTGTCTCGCAAGGTCCCAGTTTTCCTCACTTTAGGCCCACTTCACCTCATGGTTTTACTCTATAAAAATCCCTTAAAAATACAGAATCTTTGGCAACCCACTCGGGACCCCTTCTCTCTCTCTCTCTCTCTCTGACAGGTTTCTTTCTCTCAATGAATATTTCTGCTCTTAACTTCTGTGGTTCCTAAAATTCATTCTTTAGTTTTAGAGAACACAAACTCATACCAGACATACAGTAGGTCGGGAGTTTCATTCCCCTATATCAATAGGATTGAATGAGATCACCCAGGTAGTAAAGGAAGATAGAGAAGAGAGAAGAGTCAGAAAAAGGAGAAGAGTCAACCAGAAGCCTGAGAGGCTGGTGGGATTGAGGAAAGTCCAAGAATGAGTGCTGTGAGCTAATTAAATGGTCACATGTGGGATCAGTAAGAGGGAGATCAGTAAGATTGGACCATATTGTGGCCTTTGCCAAACATGGCTCCTGTAGGGTAGTGGGGACACAATCTCTCACGTAATAGACCCACACATGAGTGGAAGTGAGTAAGGGCACACGGGAGCAGAGCAGCTGGATGGAAAGACATGTAGAGTCAAGGGAACTCTTATTTGGCTTGTTTGTTTTGGTATTGTGGATTAAACCCAAAGCCTTTGAGCTGAGCTGCATTCCCAGCCCTTCTTTATTTTTCATTTTGAGACAGGATTACCCAGGCTGGGCATATACTTATGATCCTCCTGCCTCAGCCTTTCAGAGTGTTGGAATTACAGATCTGTGGCACTAGACCTAAAAAAACTTGGCTCATTATGATCCTGAACTGAATATGCCTGGAAGTGTTTCTGTCTAGCATCCTTTTCAACATGTGATCTATAACCTTAACTGAGGCTGCCTAGGAATGCCTAGGCTACCATATTTCTTTTTTGCTGCTATTGTTTTTTGGCAGTAGATGGGATGAACCCCTGACCTCACATATGACTAGATAAATACCCTAGCACTGAGCTATATCCTCAGCCCCCTCTTCCCTTTTAAACATGCAATCTCCCACCCCCTGTGCTTTCCTACACAGGCATGTATGTGTTAGCCCTCCAGGGAATCCTCACACCGTGATGGTGCAAATAATAATAAAACTTTCTTCACTCTTTTATTTCCTGCTTGTTCTTCTTGGCTTTTCACTCACCAAGATGTAAACCCACTGTATTTGGTTGCAGAAGTGAAGATTTGGGAAAAGATTAAGAGAGGAGATGGTAAATGGAAGTGTGAGTTGACCACAGGACTGTGGCAGGATTGCTGGGCTCTGCCGAGGGCCTCCTTGATGACTATAGTCCATTTGAAGTAATCCTCTAAGTCAAAACATTGACCATATTTCTTCCTCTTTCTATAACCCCAGGCTCTGTCCAGGCACTGACATCTTATAGGCATCTTACTGTAGTTTGTTGGCACATCAAAAGTTAGTTATTTTTGTTTATTATGCATAATGTATATCACTACTTATTCATTCATTCTTATTTATTGAGTACCAGACACTGTTTTAGGAACTGGGTTTGCAATAGTGGAGAAAGCAGGTCTCTGCCCTTGAAGAACTTATCATCTGTAGCTTAAAAGAGTGAGCAGTCAGTCATCTTGGGGAAATTTAGTAAAAAAACAATTAAGAATGGAAGTTTTTGTATTTAAGTACTCAGAACCAGATCACCAAAATCCTTAGAACAACATGAAGACCCCACAAAAGATGGGGCCCAGTGGAGGAGGTAAGGGGGTGAGGGCTGTTGTGGGGAGCGCATCTTTATTTCTTTCCCACTAGTTCTGGGCTGACTCTGTGGAATTTGGCCAAGTGCAGCAGACAGGGATAATCTGCTGACATTTTTGTCTGCAGTGTCAGAGCGAGGATCCATCATTATCTTCAGAAGAGCATGAATTAATTGACCATCATAACAAAATAGGGTCTGCTCCATCCAGATTCTTAGGATTGCATAAACCCTAGAAGATCAAACTTCCTTTGAACTTAGGAATGTGTCCAGAAGGCAGAGGCAGGTTAAAAAGGATTTACTGAGTTTCTTTGTTTCATCTCTTTTCATTCTGACCTGTTTTAGCCTTTCCTTTTTTTTTGTTCACCCTCCCCTTTTCTCACTCGTTTCCTTCTGCTGGCTGTTTAAAGTCTCCTAGATCCACTGGCTCAGGAAGCTGCTCTCTGATGGGCCATCGACTTCCATGTGAAGGAGGCTTTCCTTTGACTTCAGCTGGGCACATAGAAAAGAGCAGAGGCTGTGTGAGCTGGAGACTCCAGGGAAAGGTCTGGGTCCTTTAGGAATGACCTCAGACCTCACAATTTTATTATAAAAAGCAAAAATGAAGTCTTGCCCACTGGCTCCAGAGGTAAAACTGCAATGTAGTGGATGACTCTGTGCTCTGTTTTTTTGCATTAACACACAGTGTGTGCTGTTTGGAAACGGAAATACAGAATATGACTTTTTATTTCATTGTTACAAGCAGCACTTTCCCATGCCATCTCCCTTTTTGTGCAGTAGGTGTCAGCCACACACAGCCTTTCTCTTTCCATGTCCACAATGCCTGTAGGAAAACAACCCACTCACCCTTTTTCTGGCTAAAAGGATTGATTTCTCCCCACGTTAAGCACACAAAACAATGAGAACAGTCTCTCAGAAGCTGGAAACAGAGTTATGCTAAGTAGTTGGGATACAGCCAAGTCACAGATTATGTGAAGAGGGTGCAAATGTTGGGGGACCTGTATTAAGTCTGGGCTCACTGAGCATCAAGTGAACCTCTAAAAAGTTTTGTTTTCAAAAAACAAAAACAGAAGCAAACAACAAAAGCCTTCTCTTTCAGGTGAAAAGTTGAACCATCAACATGTATCTATGATAGCCTGGGAAAAACTTTCAGTGTAAACTGCTGATGTCTTATTTGCCTAGTAGATTAAATATCTGGTTTTTGACCTCAGGTAATATACTCCCTTGCACAGTAATCTTTAAAATCTTTAAGATAAGGGATAGGGTTATGCTGAGTGATGTAACTCCTGTGTGACATGTGGAAGGCTGCGAGTTTGATGCCAAGTGCCACAAAAATTAAAAAATAAATCTCTATAATAACTACTTTGTCTATTGAAGATACTTGAGGGAGGAAAATTAATGTATTGTTCAGAAAAGTTGTAAACTGTAAAACACAATTTGATTTTTTAAAAATTTTATTTATTTATTTTTGAGACAGGGTCTTGCCTTGAGTTCACTATGTAGCCCAGCCTGGCCTTGAACTCAAAGAGATCCACCTGCCTTAGCCTTCCAAGTGCTTAGGATTACAGGCATGGGCCACCATGCCCAGCTCCAAGCACAATTTAAATGTAGGACAAAATAAGAAAAATTTTAAACATAGTATAAAATTAAAAAACAAAACAAAACATAGGGCTAGGGGTTTAGCTCAGCAGCACAAGTGCCTGCCTGGCAAGTACGGGGTTGTGAGTTCAATCCCCAGCACCAAAAAAAAACCCCAAAAACAAAAACATAAAGGCAAATGTAGAATAGAGGTATGGATAAAAAAGAATTCAGGACTGCAGGACATGGTGACAGATGCCTGTAATCCAGGCACTCTAGGAGACTGAGGCAGAAACCCAATCTGGTCAATTTAGCAAGACTCTCAAAATAAAAAAGAATTCAGTATTCAAAATTTAATAAGCTTTGATTAATCATTTTTCTTAATATATTTACTCTAATACTTTCTGCTGTTAGTCATATGACACCATTAGAATTTATGTTATAAAAGATCCCATCCTAAAGAGAGGTAGAGGGAGGGAGGGATTGTTTTCCTGGCTTTTACATTGCACCATTGATAGACTGCCATAAGCCAGTTGTAAATTCCAAGTATTAAAAAAATAGAAATATTAATCTTCAACAACCCACCCTTTCCAGTTTGGTGGATACTCTATCCCAAGAATATATTTCATTCAGTAACTGCCCTTAGCATCCCAACTCATAAACTGAGAGGGCTAAAGCTTACCAGATTGTCAATTTGCACTCATTTTAGTGAGAGACCTCAATTTCATCAGTCACATTTTATCCCATGGTATAATCATTTAAGCCATTTAAGTTAGCTAAAGCATTTAAATGAGCACCACAAAACGTTATGAAAACTCATATTTGAGAAGATGATTTGTTTTATCCTTTGATTTTGGCATATGAGCAGAAGTCTTCAAATTAGATTGATTGAATGAATACATCAGATTTTTCCCTCAGTTTTCTAAGGCTATCAGTAAAGACCAGAGGCAATTCAAATTTTTTTCATTTTCCATGACCCATTCCCTCCTATGGAGTTTTGCACTATATATTCCCTGCCATGTCTGTTCTTTTTGTTGAAAATTCCTTACACACCACTCTCTACTTTTATTTATTTATTTATTTTGCTGAGGTTTTCAATTTGTTATACCTTGAACCAGTAGAAGGAAAAGGGGCTGAAATATCAACCTTTGAAACCTCTTAATCCTTGCTGAGTAATCAAGGAGCAAACTGAAAAGAAGACTGCTGATTGGACTTTACCCCATTTGAAAATGTTTTTGCATTGGTTCAGTCCATACCATTGAGAATTAAGTATTCATTTGCCTTAAAACCCCAAATCTTTTGGAGCATTTTCCATAAAGTGAGGCCAAATTTCAGTAGTTCGTGATCAGTTTGGAAAATCTTATTTTTTCAGATCCATTTTAAAATAGTAAAAATTACATAATAGTCAATAATTTTGAAGGGAGGCCAGGGGTTTAGCTCAGTGGTATAAGTGCCTGCTTGGCAAACTCGAGATAGTGAGTTCGATCCCCGGTAGCAAAAAATAATAATAATAATATTAAAGGGAGTGGAGGGGACATGTAAGTAAAGATGAACAAGACATAGTATGTATGTGCACTAATTTCCCACAGTGAATATGTTTATTGTGTATCGCAAACACACAAATCAATAATTTATTTTAAAGTTTCAAAATTACTTTAAAATTGTAAAATTGCTATATTGCACCAGTCTTTTTCTTTCTTTCTTTCAAAGTACTTTACAATTAGAAATAGTACTGCTCTTATGGAAAAGCAGCAGTTTCTGAGTGAAATTCTTTAGCGAAGGGGAGGTACCATACCAATAAGGTAACTCATTAGTTGTCTTGTTTCCCTGGTTGGTTACTGGGAGTGGGATCCACATGTGAGGCAACATCTCCAGCCTAGAAGTATCTCTTACCGCCAGTAAATCTGCTTTCAGAGCATTGCAGTGCTGGTCATTTCTCCCATCTACTTTCCAAAGAGCATAAACAAAAATTTGGATGCAAAGTTGTGGACCAGGGTCAGAATTGTCTCCTCCCACCCAAGTAAATAAGGTCAGTGAACAATGAAGCTAGCACCTCTTCAGTCTTCATAGCTCACTGTGCCACTAAGTGAAACTCTTTGCCATTATTATTATTATTACTACTACTACTACTACTATTGTTATTTTGCCATTAATTCTTTCCATCTTCCAGCCCTGCCTCTTGGATTCCCCCTATTTTGGAGAAACTATTTAAGCTGATTCCCTACAACTTTCTCTCCTGTATCCTCAAATGATCCATACCTAAATAAAACATAGCCCAGTTTATTTCTGATGACATTAAAAGTCAGTGCACAACTGTTCCCTTCTTTATAAAGCTCAGGAATGCTGCAGGATCCGTAATGCAACACTAGCTAACGAGTTCTCCGGGAGAGGTGAATGTGGAAGGATTTTTACTTCCACTTCGGTACAAGGAGCAAGCGACTATTATAAAGAGAAAGGTTTTAATCCATTTTCTCGGCGATCCCTGGGGGGCTCTGCGCTAATATTTAAATTGCGGAGGAGGAGGAGGAGGAGGAGAGGGGACTAGGAATGGAGGAGGTGGGGGCGGAGCCTGATCAGCAAATAAAACGCCTGGCTAAAAGGGAAGGCGTCCGCGGGCGGAGGAGCCGCTCTCCTGCAGCCCGGAGCGATGCAGCACCCCGCGCTGTGAGCCGAGAGCTCGACCCGAGGGCCAGGCGAGAAGCCGGCGAGGAGGAAGAGCGGCCCCGGAGGAGCGGAAGCCGAGCCGGGAAGGGCGAAGCCAGCCTCAGCAGGTGGGAACCAGACTAGAGCCAACCGCCCGGGTCCGCAGCTTTGTTTTTGTGGAGGAGAAGAAAGCACCTGAGGATCGCCCTTTCCCCCGCCTCAGTTAGCCAAAGCTACTTTTATCCTCCTCATAACGAAAGGACCAGGGGGAGGCAGAGGCAATCCCTGAGAGCTGCGGGGAAATCCAGGCTGTCTTTTTGCACGGACCAGAGCCATCCTGGTTTCAAAGAACCCCTCGGTTCCGGAGAATTCCAGCTGGACCCGCGAGACTGCTGTATTTGTACTCTTAAATATACATGTCCTCAAGCGACACGATCCTCCTTGGTGAGCACAGGTGACAAGGAAGTGTCAGTACCAAGTAGGAATATTCTCAGTGTTCCCTTTTATCTGCTCGCCTGGTTCGAGGTCAGGCGTGGTCCCGATTTTGGAAAAGGGCATTTAAATCTGAAAAGTCTTCTCTGCCTGCATCCATATACTTACGCGCATACGCGCTTAGAGAGAGACAGGTTGCGTTTCGAGGCTGGAACACGACTGAGAAAGATGGAAAAAGGAGCAAGGCACAGGAGCAACGCCGCCGAGAAGAACCACCCGGCCGGGGGCGAGTCCCCGACCCGGCCCGGGGCCGGCTCCGGAGGGGGCGGGGTGGCCCTGAAGAAGGAGATCGGATTGGTCAGCGCCTGCGGGATCATCGTAGGTGAGTCCTGGCCTTCCAGTCGGCCCTTGGGGACCCTCTCTGGGGTGCGCCCGGGCTTGAGCGCCTCTACAGCTCCAGTTTTGTTTCCTGTCTCTTGTAACCCACCTCCACGGGTCAAGTTTGAAAAGTGAGGGAATTGGTCTGTGCCTCACATAGGTTCCTCCAAACCGGGTTGCACGGCTCTATGCAGAGAAGGGAACAAATGCGGGTCACCCGGACCTGGCGGGCCGCGCATCCCAGCAGGGCCCCGGGAGCTTGTTAAAAATCTAGGTCTCCTGGCCCGTCACTTACAGCTTCCGATTGAATGGCGTCGGATCCAGGCTCAGGGATTTGGTTTTTAAACTAGCTGTTCTGCAGCCATCCTCAGCAGGCTGTGGCTTTTAAAGCACGTGTAGCAGATACTTTGTTGTTTAAGGTGATTGGAAGCTATAGGATGTCATAACGATAGCATCAACGTCCACGAGGACAATGCCTTGGGTTTTTATCTCCTTTTCTGTCTGATGTGGCACTTTAACAGTGAGTGTGCAGGTGACAAGGCTATTATTCCCATTTCACAGGTGAGGAAATTGTGGAAGAAAGAAGGGGCAGATTGTGCTCTTAGATGAGAAGTTTCTCTAGTTGCCTAGTAAAATCCCCATGACTCTTAACACCCTGGGAAGACCCTGGGAGGGTCTCAGAGAGAATGAGGAGTAACCAAAATAGGGCAAGGAGGAGGGGCCGACAGGTAAACGTATGCCTACCGTGGAGGCTCTGAAGGTGAGGTGCCAGGGCTGCCTCAAAGTGCCAGTGCAGGCTGTGCTGATGTCCCCTCCGTCTACACTCTGGGGCCGGGGTCCCACATACAGCTCTGCCTCAGACAGCAGTAATCCTCCTCTTTCTTGGGAATGTGTGTTGGGCAATGGCTTGTTTCTGTCCTCACTGCAGATGAGAGTCCTGTCTGCTATTTTGGTAGAAGGCCTTCTTCCCAGAAAAAGGGGTGCAGCATGGTCAGACCCAGAAGTGTTTCTGTGTCATTACTCTTGGAGTTCATCTGTGAAGGCCTCCTGTGTCCTCCTGCCCCACGACCAGTTTCCCTGGAGGATGCCATGTTCCATGCCTAGCTCTTAGACATTTTGGCATCCGAGCAACAGTGATACCGGAGAACATCCTTGAAGTCAAATAAAATCAGCACAGTATTCAGATAATCCTCTTCACCTCCACACCCAGACCTCAGCAATTCATGTTATCTCAGTCCTTTTTCAAAACAGAATCCTGCTTCATCTAATTCTCCGTGAGAAATTTTCCAGACATCTACAGTTATAAAACATGTAATGTTATTTTTAAAACTATAGCAATGACCTGAACCTTTCATTACCTTTTTCATTATACTTTCTTTTTCTTCTTGGTATCTCCTTTATCTCAAATTCTCTGAAAAATGAGATTGCCAGGTATTCATTATATATAGCACTAGCCAATTTAAAGTCTACAAATAGCCCAGAGCCTGCCACCTTCCACCAGTTCTGCTGCTAGGATCAGGCTGCTTCCTGCCTTTGGGAAGGTCTCGTTCTTGTACAGATATGTCTCATTCACGGACAGATGTGCAGATATTTACAGGTAGAGACAATTTTTCTACATATGTACTGGGGTTTCTATTTCTTTAACATTTTTCTAATACTTCGAGTAAATAGGAGTGTTCAGATGTAAATTCAATTATCAGTGATACAGATGTCACTCCTGAGCCATCTGTGACTTTACTAACCACACATCAGTGTGAGAATAGTCTCAAAGCTCCCATGGTGACATTGCAAAATTGAAAATAACAGGTGTGAGATTCTGTGAGAAAAAGAGATCCTAAGTTCTGTGATTTCAGAGAGATCAGGATATTTTTCCAGTGTGGGGATCCTTGTAGAATTAATAGGCACTATACTGACTCTTCCCCTCCCCCATTCAAGCTAGGTTTAGAAAGAGCTCTCCCCTTAGGATGATATGAGGGCAAAATCCTTTTGCTCTCCTGCAAGGTTGTTGAGTTGCAAATATGTCAAGGAGCTGCCTTGTCCTCTTCTAAAACAGTTTCCAACTTGATTCCAGTTCTTTCAAGATCAAATGCAAAAATAGAACTTGTATTTTTCCATGCAGAATTCACTGATCTGGTATTCAATGTCAACACTATGGAGAAGGAAAATTAAAAGGCAAAAAGGAAATTTCCTAAGTGAATCACATGATAGATATGGGAAAATGCCATTTGCTAGAAATCTACGTGAGATAAACCTGACATAGAGGGATAAGCTAAACTCTGTTTCGTGTAAGCTTACAATTTTCATTCACAATCATCATAAATAATGAAAAAGAAAGGTAACAAAATGGCTGGCACTATGGAAATAGAAAATGAAGTAAAAGCCAAATGTGGTGGTACGCACTTGAAATACGAGCACTCAAGAGGCTGAAGCAGGAGGATTGCCATGAGTTCAATGCCAGCCTGTGCTACATAGTGAGGTCAAGTCCAGCCTACATAGTAAAACCTCTCAAAAAACAAAACAAAAAAGAACTAATAGAATATTCATATCCTAGAGTTATTTATAATCTTATTGGGAGATGAAATTCATAGGCATTAAGTAGAGAACAATTGAGAATTAGCAGTAGAATTTAGCTGTGTTGAGATCTGGGGAGAGCCAGGGTTAGGTGAATGTCTGTCAGGAGAAAAAGGAGAAAATCTCACCAGCACCCAGATTAATAAGCTTCTTGAAGGGGCTTGTGGGAGGAAATGGGATAGTGAAAATAATTCTGGGAGATTTTTTAAGTGGTTCCTCTGGCAAAAGTTTCTTTGGGCCAGAGGTGTAGCTCAGTGATAAAGTTCATACTTAGTATGCACATGGCCCTGGGTTCAATCCCTAGCAGGAGAAAAAGAGAAAGTCATGTCTTATGCACCTCAGAATCTTTAGTGCTTAACAGAGAGCCTAACATGACACAATTATTCAAATGATTGTTGAATGCAATTGACTCTTGGGCAAGAATCTGAAGATAGTAGTAATAAGAAGCATTTATCACAAAAAGCTGTTGGGAATCTAAACTTTTTTTTTTTTTAATTTGGTGTTGTTTTGAGACAGAGTATCACTGGGTAGTCCATTCTAGTCTTGAATTCACTGTGTAATCCAGGCCGGCTTTGAACTCTTGGCAATTCTCCTGCCTCAGCCTCCTGAGTGCTGAGATTATAGGCATGTACCACAAAGTCCAGCCTGGCTTGAAAAATTTTAAAGTAGGAATAATTTTATCAACACAAACAATTATGTAGGTATGTCTTTTTGTTTGTTTATGGTGCTAGGGACCCAACTCAGGGCTTCACACATACTAAGCAAGTATTCTAACACTAAGCTACAACCCAGCCCTTTTTTTTTTTTTTTTTTTTGGTTCCAGGGATCGAACTCATGACCTCGTGTTTGCCAAGCAGGCACTTATGTCACTGAGCTAAACCTGCAGCACTTATGCCACTGAGCTAAACCCCCGGCCCAACCCAGCCCTTCTTTTAATTTTTTCACATCACCTTTGTCCTCACCTTACAGGCTGTTGTTCTCCAGGTACCAGACTAAGGAACCCTTTGGTAGCAAATGAAGTTAGATTTCACTATGGATGTAGAGTCTCCTCCAGATCTAAAGTAGGTGTGAAGGACAGCAAAGTTCATTTATGGATAATACCAGCAACTACTGGTGTGTGTGTGTGTGTGTGTGTGAGTGGGGATTGAACACAGGGCCTTTACACTGAGTCACATTCCATCCCCATCTTTTTCCTTTCTTTTTTTTTTTGAGACAGATGTTTTGAAGTTGCCAGATTGCCCAAACTGTGTTTGAACTTTTGATTCTCCTGCCTCAGCCTCACAGAGTGCTGGGATTACAGGTGTGGGACTCCACACCCAACCCTAAAACTGTTGTTAATAGTGTCACTATTAAATATATATGTATTATATTTATATTAATACATATAATACATATATATTTAATATGTATTAAATTATATATAGTGCACTCTTCCACTTACCTAACGTGCATTGTATATTTGTCCCTCACAATAACCTCTAGGTGTTAGGCACTTATTATCTCTTTCTACAGATAAGGAAATACAGGCTCAGGAATAAACAACCTGCTGAAGGTCACACAACTAAAGTCTTGGAATCAGGATTCAAACACAGAGCCTGCCTAACTACTAACTTTCTGCTATTTCTGTTTCCTAAATATGTTTCATCCTTTAGAGCCTAGGCAGAATTTTCTCTCTCTTTTTTTTTTTTTTTGTTTTGTTTCATTTTGTTTTTGAGACGAATTCTTCCTGTGTAGCTCAACCTGGCCGCAAACTCAGGATCCTGCCGTGTCAGCCTCCCAAGCTCTGGGATGATCGTGTGCCACCGTGCCTGGCAACACTCTTTTGGTTTGGGAATGGAACTCAGGACCTCGCGCTTGCCAGGCAGACGCTGTGCCACTGAGCTATATCCGCAGCTCTTTACTCTTTTTTATAGGTGAAGTGCTTAAGGTGGTACCATTTCCCAACAAGAAAAGTTGCTGTGCAGTCAGCTGAGGGTGGAGGCAGACAGGGCTCCAGGGAAATCCTGGGGAGACTAAAGGCACTCCAGGGTGCTTTTGGCGCTTGCACAAAACCCGCACCACGGCAGAGCTGGCCTTTTATGGGTCCTCCTCCTTCCCAGCTGTGTTCCTAGAGTTCCTGACTGTTAGGTAGCTTTACACCAGTCAGGTACGAGCTCAGAAATGAGACCCAAGGCAAACAAAACAGCTGCAGAGCCTAAAACTTTTGTCATCTATCAGATCATTCTGTTTTCAGCACCCTGTGTGCTAATGAAGGAAGTTGGTATATTTGCTGCAGGGAAATAGCGGATGCAGGTCTATCTACTAGGTCACTGTCTCCCAACTGAAAAAATTTCTTTTTTTAAAAATCAGATTGTATTGGTACATTTTAGATATACATAATGATCGTATTCATCACAGAGAATTTGTACCTGTACATGATATAACTTGATTTTTCCCCCATTCCCCTATCCTGCCTTCAATCCCTCCTCCCCTCCCCATTTACAAAAGCACAATTTCTTTCTTTCTGTCTGTCTGTCTGTCTTTTTTTTCTGTCTTTTTGAGACAGGGTTTCACTACACAGTTCAGGCTGGCCTTGAACTCACTTTGTAGCCCAGGCTGGCCTTGGACTCACAGCAATCCTCGTGCCTCAGCCTCCTGAGTGCTGGGATTACAGGTGTGAGCCACCACACCTGGCTAAAAAAAAAAGCACAATTTCTTAAAAATAGTGCCTATTCCCTTCTTATTAGATGCCCCTTCCTGTGCTATAAGCTCTTTACACATATTATCTTATTTAATCATGACAACAATCCTATGAAAATAGATATCATAGTTTTTTCATTTTAACGTCTATGTTTTTCTTTCATACTTTTTTGTTGTTGTTGTTGTTGTTTAGGTGGTGATAGTAATAGAGATTGAACCCAGGGCTTTGCACTGCTATACAAGCCCTCTACTACTGCACAAACTCCCCAGCTAGTTTTCTTATTTTACATATGGGAAAGTTAAGTCACAATACCAGTAAATAATTTCCTGAGGTTCACACAAAGGATTACTGAACTCCAGAGCTGAAATGTTTCTCCATTTCACATGTCTAGTTGGTTGGGGTTTTTTGTTTTTTTTGGTACCAGGGATCGAACTCACGACTGCACGCTTGCAAGGCAGGCACTTATGCCGCTGAGCTAAATCCCCAGCCTTTCCCATGCCTAATTGGTAGCCAAGAGAAAAAAGAAGGTGGCTGGAGTGTATTCATGGTGGCAGACAGGCCAAAGTAGATAGCCCTGGAACTGAAATCTGGAAAGACCATGGATGTCTGATACTAAAAATTTAGAAGAAAAACACTTTGCTTAAAAAACAAAAAAAACATAGCTGGGCAAGGTGGTATATGCCTGTAATCCCAGCACTTGGGAGGCTGAGACAGGAGGATCATTGCAACTTTCGAGACCAGCCTGGGCTACAAAGTGAGCTCAAGGCCAGCCTGAACTGCGTAGTGAGATCGTGTCTCAAAAAGACAAAAAACAAAACAAAACATCTTCCATCAGACAAGTGTGGTTAGAGCTGTATTATGTGGTTAAAACTATTTTGAAATGGTACTGGGCTAACAAAAAGATTCTAGGTCCAAAAGATTTCAGACCCATGTGGTCTGTACCACATTGGAAGATTTTACATTTTAGCCTCCAACATAATGCATTAGCTTCTAATCCCCAATACGTTTGTTGGAGTTGACCAGAGGGAGGAAGTATGAAAATTGGTTCTTAAATTTATACTTCCATTAAAACGTGGGGGGCAGGCATTAGGATTTGGTTCATTCAGGATGAAAATATGATTAAAACTTTTATTGTTTTCTGGGACAGAAGCCAGTTTAGAGACATTTCAAAAATAAACACAGCTCATTGAGTAGGGAAAGGCTACCTACCCCCAGCAGTGTAATACCTTAATAAGAAGCTAGCTTTTACTGAGCACTTACTGTGTACCAAATACATAGTACCTGATGCGTACTTTATGAATAATCTCACACGATAAGTACTGTTTTGGAAATGAAAGTGTCAAATACGTTGTAAGTAGGCAATACCACAGCTGTATTCCCATCTAGGTCATTGGACTCTGAAGTCACTGGATTTAATGGAATGCTCCACAGCTCATAGCAAGGACCTTGTTGCAGGTTTCCTGCTTCCAGGACCAGACAGCTGCTAGAGCAAGTTTAGTTGATGCTGCTACTGTCAGGGCCACAACATGTTCCCTCCAAGAGCAGTGATATACAGTGTGAGTGACTAGAGGAGACTCTTAAGAGTCTGGAGAAGAATATAATAATCTAGCAGATTAAAAAGAATGTGTCCAATCCTGTGAAAATGAGGCAACAGGATTGAATGCAAGTTCAAGCCCAGACTAGACAATTTAGCAAGACCATGTCTCAGCCAGGCATAGTACACACCTGTAATCCCAGCACTTGGATATCTGAGGTAGGAGGATTGATGTGAATTCAAGGCCAGCCTGGGCTACAAAGTGACTCCAAGTCCAGGCTGAACTGCATAGTGAGACCTGTCTCAAAAAGACAAGAAAAACAAAAAAAGTCAAAATAAAATTAATTAAAAAGGGTTGGGAATGTAACTTAGTGTGAAAGAGCTAGATTCAGACCTAAACAGCTCATTTGACTTAAAAATAAATAAGTAAATAAATAAATAAAAATGCCTTGTACTACCAACCATGGTGGCATGTGCCTGTGGTCCCAGCACTCCAGAGGCAGGGGCAGGAAGCTTACTGCAAGTTTGAGGCCAGCCTGAACTACATTTAAAAAAAAAAAAAAGCCTCATACTGAAATCAGATGACTTTTTCAGAGAGGCTGGCACCATCTATACAGCTTTTCTGAATTAAATTGCTTTGAAAAGTGGCTAAGGGTGCAGGACTTTGTGGTTGGGATTTCTTAGAGTAGCCAGGCTTCCAAGGTTTTGTTACCTTTGAGAGTTAACCCAACAGCTGGACAGCCCACACAAAAATAAGGTAAGAGAATGGGAGTGTAGCCCAGCTAGAGCATTTGCCTCACATGCATGACACCTGGGTTCAATTTCCAGCACAGAGAAGAAAAACAAAGAGGCCTCAGGAGTATCTGTTGCTGCTCTCCTTGTTTGCTTGTTGTTACTGTGGGGGAGGCAGCAGATTTACAAAAAGTAGCCAGGAGCAAGTAGATTCTGATCTACAGAAAATAAGAACTGAACTCGGGGAGCTGGAAAGTATCCTCTTTTTTTTTTTTTTTTACAGTTTATAGTCCAGGCAGCCTAGGACCCGTACAGCCCAGGCTGGCCTGGATTTGAGCGCATGACCCTCCTGTCTCAGTCTCCTGAGTGCTGGGATTATAGGCATGTGCCATCATGCCCTGCCCCTCCTCCCCTCACTGTACCAAAAAGAACCATACCTTGTTCCCCTCCAGGGCCTGCCTATAGGGAGCTGCCCCATCCCCAAGAATGTTGATCTGCAGGCTGCAGTCTGGGATAGAGGTGGTCATAAGATTGGAGATTGTTCCATGTTTCCACATTCATCAAACATATTATAGGCTAGGCCTCATGCTGAGCGCTGGTAAATTTTATTTCTAAGAAGCAAAATAATCCCTCAAGTCTATTTTAAGCTGTTTTATTTATAGAACAAGTGACATTTCAGCTGAAAAGCTTTATCGAGCATCTTATCTCTCATCCTTTGTCACAGTCACAGTTTTCCCTTTGGTTTGCTCCCGGCTTTAAATATCCTCAGCATCAGCAGTGACGTCACTTGAGAGGGATCACAGGATGCCTGAAGACATTCCAGGCAGCTTCACACTGAATAGCACAGATTGCACACAGACAGGCCAGAAAGAACCGTTTGTACAGAATTATGAATGTACTTCTCCCACCTCTATGTGTGTTTTAAAGGTGCCTGTTTACACATGTATGAAGTGCACAGATACTTGAGCTGGTCCCTTAAGGAGTGATTCTGTATAGGGTAGTTAGTAAGCAGATGACGTAGGCATGTTAGGTTCCCTTAAGGAGGCATCTGGGCCCTGGTGCTGGAATTAGAAAGCTTAAGATGAAGCTGGATGTGGGGGTGCATGTCTATTACCTCAGCACTTGGGAGGCTGAAGCAGGAGGATTGAGAGTTTGAGGCCAGCCTTGGCTACTTAGTGAGTTTAAGGCCAGCCTTTACTACCTAGGGAGACCCTACCTTGAACTCCTCTCTGCCAAAAAAGACTGGTAAAACAGCTTAAAATTAATTTTTCTGTGATTTGCATCAGTGTGTTCTAGACAGGGAAGACTCATCCATGCCACAACAGATGAGGGCAGTGTGTTAGGGGCGGTAATGGGTTTGCTAACTGTTTCCCTGCATAGAATCTGTGTAAACTTGAGCAAATTCATGATCAGTTTGCTTAGCTGTACAGTAGAAGTTTTGTGGAATATTAAAGCCCCTACTCTGTGGCATATGTTCAATAAATATTAGTTTCTTTCTCTCCTAGAAGTCATCACTTCCCCATTCACTCTCAACCCACACACATTAATTCTGGTTCAGAAGTTTAGGCTGGACTGATCTGGTGATGAGAAGAACTGACCAGTTCTATTCAAGTCTGACCTGCTGAGCAAACAGCCAGCCGCCTTTCCATTTTTCTAGCTGATTTCAGTCTATTTACTTCAGAACGCTGCCGTATATCCCCTCTTCCAGGAACCCTTCTCTGAACGGCCCCCATCAGTGGCCTTTCTGTTCCTAAATCTTGGTGCACATTGCAATCGCAGTGGTGTGATTTCTGTCCCACCTGGGCTTGTCAGCTCTATCTGTGTTCTCCTGTCTTCACACAGCTCCTGGAGAGCAGGAAGTCAGTCTTCCCCGTATTCACATCCCCACAGGGCTAGCCCAGCATACAGGAAGTGCTCAGAAAGCATTTGTTGAATAACAGCAGTCATAGCAAATCAACCATTAGAAATGGTTTTATAACAATGAATATATTTGATACCACTGAACCATAGACTTTAAAATGGTTGAGATGAATGGCATGAGGTTGTAGCTTGGTGGTAGAGCGTTTTCCTAGGCTCAAGGCCCAGGGTCCAGTGCCTAGTAATGAAAACAATGGCTATGCCCAGTACTTGGGAAGCCAAGGCAGAAAGATTGCTGTGAGTTTGAGGCCAGCCTGGGCTACTTAGTGAGTTCAAGGCCAGCCTAAGCTACATAGTGAGACCCTGCTTCAAAAAAACAAAGAAAACAAACAAACAAACAACAGCAACAATGAAAAGGCTAAGGTGATGAATTTATTTTTGTGCTTTTAACACAATAAAAATTTTTAGCTAGGCATAGTGGTGCATGCCTACAATCTAACCAGCTCTGGAAGCCGAAACAGGAGGACTACAAGTTTGAATGTAATCTGGGCAATTTAACAAGACCCAGTCTCAAAATTAAAAATGAAAAGAAGCCAAACATGGTGGTGTATGCCTGTCATTTCATCTGTAATCAGTCTGGGAGACTGAAACCGGAGGATGGCAAATTTACACCCAGCCGGGGCTGTTTAGCAACTTAGGGAGACTATTTTAGAATTAAAAAAGATCTGGAGATGTAGCTCAGTATGAAGGTTCTGGGTTCAATCCCCAGTACTACAGAATAAACAAGTGGAGGAAAAAAAAAAAAAAGCAAGTGAAAAACAAAGAAAGAAAGAAAGAAAGAAAGAAAGAAAGAAAGAAAGAGAAAGAAAGAAAGAAAGAAAGAAAGAAAAGGAAAGAAAGCAAGCAAGCAAGCAAGTGAGCTGGGGATGTAGTTGAGTGTAGAAGCCCTGAGTTCAGTTTAATGGGCAGGGAATGTAGCTCAGTGGTAGAGAGAGCATTGGCCTAGCATGCATGAGGCTTTGATCCCCAGCAATGAAAAAAAGTTTTTTAGTTTAAAAATGAGTTATTAAGCCACATGTAGTGGCATGCGCCTTTGATCCCCAGAACTTAAGAATCTGAGGCAAGATGATCTGGTTCAAGCCTGGGCTATAAAGTAAAACTATGTCTCAGGATAAAAAATAAAAAGGGCTGGGGATGTAGCTCAGTGGTAAAGCCTTCCTAGGTCTATCCCTAGGACTGAGAAGGAAGATGAAAGCTACTGACATGAACAACACATATAGTGTATAGCTTTAAAAAGAAATTGGGCTCAAATTTCAAAGTGACTTTCAGTATTAACCAGATGACAACACTGAAACTTGAAGGTAAAGCAGAGTCCTCAACCTTGGCACTACTACTTTTGGGCCCAGATAGTCTTTTGCTGTTCACTGTAGGACAGTTAGCAGCATCCCTGGCTTCCACATGTTAGGGCCAGTAGCATTCCCACCCCAGTGTAAAATAATGTCTCCAGACATTGCCAGCTGTCCCCTGGATGGAGGTGCAAAACTGTCCCTAGTTGGAAGCCATGAAGAAGGCAAGCCTTTTTAAGGAGTTGTCTGTTTCTCCAGTCAGGCAGGAAAATACTAGAGGCAAGATATGAGCACTGAATGGCACACGTGAGGGCTCGGTGCTCTTAGCCCTCGGGCTTTTCAATGCCCATCTTTCAGCAGCTGGTGAGTGGTCGTTGGCTCTCTGTACTTTGCTAAAAGACCGGGTATGAAAAAGTGCTTCCCAATTACCTTCCAAAGCAAGCATGTACAGTGTGGGTGCTCAATAAATACTTTTTGAGGTGCAATTACCTGCTGCCCGCCCACCTGTGGCATCTAAAAATTATACCTAGGCAAGCAGACAAATGACTCAGAGAATAATGCTTCATGGTCCTGGCTCACAGTGCTGTTTTGGAGCCAAGTCAGTCGGATTCTTCCCTGGTCGATCTCTGCTCCCACTGCTACAAATCCTAGTAAGCTCTTATATTTGTTAGGATCTTACAAGTCCAAATGCAGAGTGCATCCAGGGTGAGAGACACATAGCATGCACAAGCCTGGTGCAAGGATCAAAGTCTGACCCCAGGGTGCCAGCCCCTGCTTTGCATGGTTCCCTCAGTCCTGTGACGCTCAGAGATTCTCCCAGCCACTCTGTGGAAGAAGCATAAAGCTGAATCACATGAACTTTCTCTGGACACTGAAGAAATAGCCTGAATCTCCTAGCCCCAGCAGGAAGTTGTGGCTAGACTTCAAAACTAGCACGAATAAGGCAGGAAGACCAGAACCCTTTAGATCTGAGGGTCTGTCAGATAGACTAAGTCTGTAATTCTATGCCATAGGAGGGTAATTCTTTGATGGCCACAGTATTCCAGTGTAGACAGGCCTGGATGTGAGTAACGCCTTAATGGAAGTCTCACGGGTATTGACATACAGGTGGTAAGTTAGTGATTATTCATGGTAAATGTGGATTTCCTCAATTCCAGTGATTTTTCTAGTGAAGACTTGTCCGGTCATACAACTTGGCTCCTTTTTAACAGAATGGTTTATTTGGATTTCCCAAGTTTAAAAACAGCCTGGGAAACTGGACTTCATTTTCCGGGCATCCTAGAATCCATTTTTCACTAGAGAAGATTTCTACAATAAGATGATTGCTCTGCTAATTAGGGTGAATGGAAACAGGACTAAAACCCTGACCCCTGGTACCTCAGCATTACCAGACAGTGTGTATCACAGTCTTTTTTTTTTTTTGGTACCGGGGATTGAACTCACAAGCTTATGCTTGCAAAGCAGGCCCTTATGCCGCTAAGCTGAATCCCCAGCCCTGTATCACATTCTTATAGACAGTGAGTCTGAGAGTAAGATGATGGAGAAAACAACTTTCTTCCTACATCTCAACAAGAAAGGCCTCCAATTATGTGTGATGGTATCAACAGCTACTTTGAAGAAAACAAGACATTATGGCCGCCATTGCTGATTCAGTATCATCTGGCTCCGAAGTCCTACCATGCTTCTGTTCTTCTATTACCATTGGTTCTATCATGTTGTGTCTTACTGGATTTTAATATGTGTAATAACATAAACAAATTTTTTATGGAAAATGAGATATTATAGTAGCCATTGTTCATTTTCTGTTATTTGGTTCAGAATGCCTTGTAATAGTTTCATTCTCTTGAATGCTTTTATTCTATTTTGTTATGTTTGATATTATTGTGTGTGAAGCTATGCTCAGCTATTTCAAAGAAAGATATTATGGTAGCTACTGTTGATATCCACTTGTCTTGTTGTGAAGTGCTGTGCTGCTTGTATTTTTCTGTTCTGATCTGCGTTGTTCTGACCTCTTTTGTTTTATTCTCTGTAAAATAAAACTTGAAAAAAAAGAAAGAAAGAAAGAAAGAAAGAAAGAAAGAAAGAAAGAAAGAAAGACTTCCATTCTAAAGCCCTTTCCCGGCAGTCCCTTCTTCAAATGTCTCCACCACAGCCTCCTTCAGACAGGGCACCCTGGAGGAGCGGCAGCACGGAGCCCTGCGAGCACGTGGTCTTGCTGCATCAGCAGTGTGTGGCTTTGAACAAGTTCATCCTCTCTCTGAGCCTCACTTTCCAAGATAAACAGGAATGATGGTACCTGTCCTGCATACCTAAGAAAGCCGTTACGAGAACCAAGAAAGGTCATGGGCATGAATGTTTTATAAATTTCCATTGAAGGTAGCCCTGCAATAGGAGAAAGGGGTCAGCCGTGTTCCAGGTCTTTAATGAGTGGTTTCCCATTCCCTGTCTGTAGAAGAGGGCACGGGAAGCTGACCTGAGTATATGTAGGAAGGTTTTCTATTTTCAGGGAAAAGCTCAAAGCTATGGCAGAATATTTAGGCTCTGATCCAATTATTACTAACTCACTCTATGAGTTAGGCAAATAACTACCTTTCTGGATCTTGCTTTCTTTATCCATAAAACAGGGATAATAATGACTCTCTCATTTTCCCTGCTTGGAAATTGGGAATGAAATAGTTGCCTTGCTTTCTTCCCCCACAAATTGGAGGTGGTAATAATGATCAGTCTGGTTTCCTCAGCAGCAAAATAAGCGAGTTGCTTTATCCGATTGCCTGTAATAGGTACTCACCAGTGTTTCAGTGTATGTGCTGCCAAGCGATCACTCAACAGTATTGCAGGATTTGGAAGTTCTAAAGAAAAAGGCAAGAAATAATGTCTGCCATTATGTGTTCAGTAAACCTTTATGGACTGTCTTCTACAAGGGAACCCTCACAGAGGAGGAAAGTAACACAGTTCTTGCTCTTGGAGTTTACAGTCTAGTGGAGAGAGAAATATTAATCACGCTGAAGACTGTATCTAGTAGGAATTGTTTCTGAGTAAATACAGTGTAAATTTCCTTCCAGCTCCAGATCATACTTCTGCTGTAACACTCCCCGCTCTGCACAAGTTTCAGAGGCTGCTAAAGTAGAGGAAATGTTCTCAGATTCTGGTTTTCGAGGCAGTGACTTTTTAGAATCAAAGAGAGGCAGCTGAGTGTGGTGGTGCCTGCCTGTAATCCCAGCACTCTGGGAAGCTGAGGCAAGAGTTTCACAAGTTTAAACCCAGCCTGGGAAACATAGCTACTTAGTGGGAGTCTCATCTCAAAATAAAAAATAAGGACTGGGGATGGGGTTCAGTGCAAAGGCCCTAGGTTTATCCTCATTGCCCAGAGAGACGGTAGGGGAGAAAGGGAGAGATGGAGAGAGACAGAGATTGTTTAGCCTTTCTCTTTGTGATTTTAATTTAGCTAAATTAAGATTTTTTTTTGAAGGAAGGGAAACCAAACTTCTGTAATATGAGGTCTCCTAACCCAAAGCTAACCCGCTATGACCCTCCCAATCACTCTACCAGCTCCCTACAAAGTAAGTCTCCAAGAGTAAGGAGGAGGCGGGAAGTGGGTCAGACCCCTCAAAAGGCACCTGGTGTTTGTTGATCATCCCATCTTCCAGTGGCTCCTGCAATCTACAAGAAGGGAGAAAGTACACACATTCTATTGAAATGTCCTATGGCAGGAAGCAACTGCTCACTGAACCTATTTGCTGATCCCTATGGCGGTGTTTGTTTGCCAGGAACCTTTAGTGGAACATTGACTCCTCATTCCTGAGAAGGTCAGATCCCTATTTTGCTCCTTGAGACAATCATTCCTGGCTCTAAGAAGTCCCTAGCTGTCCCCTGCCCGTCTCCTTTTCAGTACCTTAAAGACCAAAGTTAAATCTTGTTTTCTTCTTAGTATTGATTGTTTTTTAACCCCCTAAGCTAGGGTGGTTTTTTTTCCTGCAATTATGGAGTTTATTACTTAACTAATTGTAGTATAGAGGAGAGGGTTTGTAGATGGGTGTTGGTAATTCAAGTATGAAGAAAAATAGAACAACAGCAAGAAAAATTACAATTTGAAAAGGAGCCCAAAGCTTCCAAGGCACTAACATATATGGTGTCCTTTAGACAGGTATAATGTAAAAAATGTTATCAGAAGATTATGTGAAAATTATTACCTCTTGCATTGACAGTAGAGAAAAGTGCTGAGTTTACCAAACTTACACATTTTTGGTGTGACCTGAGGGTAAGGGATAACATGGGTATTTATTTGTCAAGAGATTAAAGAGTCAAAACATACTGCAATTCTAAGCTAGTTTTATAACCCTAGCTCTATGGCGCTCCTTATGGATAATTCTTTTGATAACTGCCTGCTAGGCAAAGAATTTCCTGTCTTCCTCCAGCAGTGTTAGCAATCCTGTCCCAAGTTCTCTCCTCTCTCAGTGCTTGGTGTCTTCAGAGAACAGCAACATACTTAATTTTGGCAGGTGAAGCGTCATTGCACTGGCCAAACATGCCCTCTGTCTGGGGCTACCGTGAGCAGGCCTTTTAGTCTCCACTAAGTCAGAACTTCATTCAGACCACAGACAGGAACTGGTGGAGGGAAGAGAAGCTGAAAGACATCTCCTTGTTCCTACCTTAGGAGTATACATAAACATTCGGTAAAGGGGAAAGCCTTTGAAGAACTTGTGCCTCTGAGGATCTCCTTTGTCTCCACTCTTTCTTATGATATTTCTATCACAAATATGATGGTCATTTCTTCTTTTTAGTTTCTTTTCTATAAGTAACTTCTGTTGGGATAGAATGCTCATGTCAAAATAAGAAAGACATGTTCAAAACAGAAATGTTTCTAGCTTTGGCCACAAGCCCTCTGATTCTCTGTCTTGGCCTCACTGGTTGGTAATGTTTTTCTGCTCTCTAGACCTGTTCCTTGTACTCATTTTTTTTTCTTTTTGTGTACCAGGGATCAAACTCACCACTTTGTGCTAGCCAGGCACACACTCCACTGAGCTAAATCTCCGGCCCTTGTACTCATTTTTATCTCATGCTACAACTCTGTAGTTTGGAAAGGGGCAGCATGTTCTGTGTTCCTTTTAGAGTGTGAATAATCTCTTCTCTTTCCCTTTAATTCCAATAGCCAGATGCCTGACCTCCATTGCATTTTGGTTTAGGAGTGGAAGTTTTAGGACTGAATTAAGATTGAGTTATGGTTGAGATCTGAAAGTCAGTATTTGAAAATTGACCATACCCTCAGACATGGTTCCAGCCACTAAAGAGAGGTGCTGGGATTTTAAGATGTTCTGAGAACACTTCAAACCCAACTGGCCTCATAATAGTCCAACTCCACTTGGATCTATTCCACCTCTGCTTTCCCCTTCAGGCATTTAGTGGTACATCTGGGCAGGGTATAGAGACAACTTCAAATCACCTGTCCAGGGAATCCCAATTACTTCTGTTATTGTTGGGCTCTAAAATGTACCTCTAAGAGGCTCAGTGTGTTGAAGGTTTGGTTGCTGATGGGCTTTGGGGGAAGCTACTGAATATTGGGAGCTCCAACTACACAAGTGGATTAATCCATTCCTGAAGTCATAATTTCATGGCAACATGGGAAGGTGATAGATACAAGAAGTGAGCACTATTTGAAGGAAATGGGTCAGGGAGCGTAACCTTAGGGATTATATCTGGTTCTCAGCACCTTCCTCAGCTTTACTCCCTCTCTGCTTTGTAGCTGCTCTGAGGTTAGCAGTTTTCCTTTACCTTGCTCTCCATGATATTTCTGTGCCTTGCCAAGGATCTAATGCAACCTGCTGACTATGGACTGAAACTTTTAAAACCATAAGCCAGGATAAACCCATCCTCTAAGTTGGTTCTTCTCAAGTACTTGGTCATAGAGGCAAAAAGCTAAAGTACCACCTTTAATCATTAGAAGGAGACAAAGTAAGGAGAACTGCAAGTTCAAGGCCATATTAGACAGTAAAAATAAAAAATAAAAAGGTCTGAGGATAGAGAGCAATAGTAGAGGGCCCCTGGGTTCAATTTCCAGTACCAGAGGGAAGAAAATTAAGAAAGACACAAAGGAAAACTTGGGAAGACACATGCCACACCCATATCCTCCCCTGTCCACAACACACAACCCATTAAGTACTTGCCATTAAGTACTTGCCACAGAACTCGACTCTAAGAGAAAACTAGCCCTGTGCACACTGCAGCAGAAGTGGATTAGTGAAAAGAACACTGGATTAAGCCTCAGGAGACTACAGGACCCAATTTTGCCCATGAGTAGCTATGGAATTTGGAGAAAGCCATTTAACCCTCTGTGTTTTAGTCTATCGGTTTGTAAAGTGAGAAATACTTGCTCTTCCTCTTCTTCCTGAATTGTGAAAGGTTGTTGTGCTGGTCACATGAAACACTGGAGGGGAATGACCTTTGGAGGAATAGAGTACTGTGGCTTTGCATGTATTATATTTCTACAAACCATTTCCAGACTGCTGGAATTATTTTTATAGGATTATTCCATGTACTTCATGTAGGGTGGGGCTGCTGTGTCTGGAGTGGGAGCCAGCCTGTAGGTGTGCTATCTATATTCATTGGTTTTGAAAACCCCAGTCATGGGGTGTGACCAAAAATTTTTGCTCTTTGACTCATTTTTGAAACTGTCCCACTGGTCCATTGTATGTGAGACCACTGTTCCACTCTTGCTATTTTCAGTCAATCTTGAGAGTTACCACTTTGGATGGACCATTGTGTAGCCCACTGAGAGCATCCTGAGAGCCAGCATTTGCTCCATCACTTACTACTGCAGAAACATCAGCAGCTCACTTAGTATCTCTGAGACTGCTTTTCTCCCCTATAAAATGTGAGAAATGTTTTTTTTTTGAGACAAGATCTTGCTGTGTAGTCTTGGATGGCCTTGAACTCACTATGTAGTCCAAGCTGGCCTCAAACTCACAGCAATCCTCTTGTTGCAGTCTTCCAAGTACTGGGATTACAGGAGTGCACCACCACACCTGGCTCAGAAATGTTATCCTGACTCCATAGAATCAAATGACATGTATAAAGAACTTGACCAAATTCCTGATCAATACAAGTTGTTCGCAGCTTCTCTTTACCTACTTTCGGGAGAATTTTTACTAGACATAACTGCCTGAAGGTCATTTACACATCTCAGAGGCATTTTAGAATCATATCAGAGATGTGACCACCCTAAATATGCCAGTTCTGCCAACTTTCCTGATCTCACTGACTTTTCTTCTTACCCTTGGTGCCTTGTGCAGGGAACATCATTGGTTCCGGAATCTTTGTCTCACCAAAGGGTGTGTTGGAGAACGCTGGCTCTGTGGGCCTTGCTCTCATCGTCTGGATTGTGACAGGTGTTATCACAGCTGTGGGAGCCCTCTGCTATGCTGAGTTGGGAGTCACCATCCCCAAATCCGGAGGTGATTACTCCTATGTCAAGGACATCTTTGGAGGACTAGCTGGGTAAGCAGATCTGTGGAGGCCTGAGTGGTTGAGGGGAAAGGAGAAAGAGGGTGCAGAGAGAGGTTGGATTTCTCTTTTGCGTTCATATTAACCCTGTGTCTGCTTGATGCTCCTGAGAGTGACAGAGAAACCAGATTGAATTTTTAATCTCTATGTTGGCCTTAGTGGGCAAGAGGCTATGAGCAACAAGTAAAACTGTGTGACAGCAATGACCACAGACTGCCGGGGAAAGCAATCACAAGGTCCTTTTATCTTAAAAAATGAGGATGGCTGCCTAAGATACATGCATCATTTTCTTATCTTGCCATAGATGATAGCCTCCCTCTAGAGTCCAGCCCTGATCCGTTCTCTTAGCTTCTGCAACCCTGCTAAAGAACTCAACCTTCACCCATGGGCCAAAGGGTGTGGAAGATGCCTCTCCTTTTCCAAGCAGGGGCATTAAAGAGCCACACCCTTAACATGTCCTGGCTGTTAGATCTCTGAGGTTGCACATTTACCTTTTACACCATTGGATGCTGGGGGCAGAAGGGACAGGAAGAGATGATGAAAAGAGAGAGAATAAATGCCCAGACTTGTATTAGTGCCAGCTGAAACTTAGCTCTTCGTCATGAAACCATTTTATTGCCCTTGCAGAGAGCTAGATGTCTCATTTGGGGTGAGTGTGACCTGGGAGAGGGAGACTCCAGCATTCCTGAAAACAAGAAAACAAGAAACACATCCCCAGGGCCCCGCTTCTGCTTGTGTCTGCCCATCAGCCCAGCCAAGCTTTCCTCTGATGATTTCTGAATCCCTGCCTACCTGGGCCCATTGGCATGGTGTCCTGTTCCTCCTTCAGGTTCCTGAGGCTGTGGATCGCTGTGCTGGTGATCTACCCCACTAACCAAGCTGTCATCGCCCTCACCTTCTCCAACTACGTGTTGCAGCCGCTCTTCCCCACCTGCTTCCCTCCAGAGTCTGGACTTCGACTCCTGGCCGCCATCTGCTTATGTAAGTGTCCTCTGTGCCTTGCTTTCAAAACAGCTTCCTGCCTGGTGTGGTGGCACACACCTGTATTTCCAGCACTCAGAAGGCTGAGGCAGGAGGATCACCGTGAGTTTGGGACCAACCTGGGCTACATAGAGAGTTCAAAGACAGTCTGAACTGATAGGGAGACTCTGTCTCAAAAACAAACAACACAGCCTCTTTCAGCCTTCTGGTGGCTTATGTGTCTCCAGTGCTCCTTCCTTTCCGTTTTTGTTTTTTTTTTGGTTGTTGTTGTTTTCCATTACTTTTCTTTATATTTCTTACAAATGTGTTTTGGATGAGTGGGTTTTGCAACAGTTATCAGGTGTTAAAAAGAAAAAACTTAAGTAGCATCTTGGAAGCATGGTAATTCTCACTAACTTGGTTCTTTGTAGAAACAAAACATTTCCCCGACATTATCTGATTTGAGTCTCATGACAAATCCATAAAGTGAGCAGAGCCAATATTATCATCTTTCTAGAACAGATAAGGAAACTGCCCAACAGGCCCTGAGTGGGGTTCAGAGCTCCTGATTCCCCCTTTCCTGTACTCTGCATCCTGCCAGCTTCTCCCTACAGCTCCCAGCAGGACACTCTGGCTTCTGGCAGAAGTCCGGTCTACTTCCCTGTCACCTTGCCAAGTCATACTTTAAACTCCCTGAGAAGAGAGTTTTATCTCTGGGCTTTATCCTGGATAAGGGTATTCTACCCTCAGCATTTAATCAAATGCTGACTTCTCAAGCAATTACTCAGATAACGTTTCCAAGGCTGCACTTCTGCAGCTGGCTTGGTGCCTATCTCCTCACACCTGGTCTACAGACCCTCAGCTAAGTGTGGAGACCGTACAGGACCGCGTGTGGGCATCTTCCTTTCATCCTGCTGGTTTGTAGGCGGAAGGCAGACCACTTGTTACCCTCAGTACTGCCCACAGGACAGGCAGCTGTGGGTTCTATGGGCAACTGTGCCCTCTTTGGATATGGAGGTCACCCTGGGATAGGACCCCCCCTCCATACCACCAAAGCAAGTTACAATGTGGGGCTGAGACCCTTGTTCAGGGACATTAGTCCTTGTGCTGGGTCAGGTCTTCACATAGACTTGGAGGCAGAAGGATACAGCTCCCAGAACCAGGCTGTCGGGCCTGCATCTCCGCTCCACCTGTGCTAACTGCAGTGTCTCAAATGCTTGCAGTTACCCGCACTGCCCCACTATGAGAGGAGATTGTAAGCCTGTGTCTTGGGAGCACATGGACAGTGTGAGACGAGAGACGGGTGCCTCCATACAGCACTGGGTGCCCAGGGCCCCAGTAATGTCAGTCACTGAAGGGGAGCTGGGGTGTATGGCAGATGGGGCTACTCTTTGTCCTTAGCTGGATCCAGAGCTACCAGGTGTGGTGGTGTGCACTTGTAATCCCAGCCTTCAGGAGGCTGAGGCAGGAGGATCACCACAAATTCAAGGCCAGTGTAGGCCACTTAATGAGTTCAAGACTAGCCTGAACTGCGTAGTGAGACCCTGTCTCAGGAAAAAAAAAAAAAACAGAGCTATGGGGAGGGGAGAAAGGAAGGCGTGGGAAAGCAGGAAAAGTTGCTGTTTCTACCACCAGACGCACTAACAGGGGAGGAAGGAGAACCACATGAGTGCTGGCCACTGCTGTTTCTGTCTTGTGCACATTTCCTTTTTCCTGCTGATGCTGCTGAAGTGTCTCAAACAAGAGGCCACCCTTACCCTCCTACTGGGAATCAGCAGTGCTGAGGATGTTCGGTCCCTGCCGGCTGCTGTGCAGTGCCTTTGTAGTCCCCAAACCTGCCCTGAGCTTGACCCCTTGCACAAAGACCCTCTGGAGTAGTGGGAGGCCCTGCAGGCCCCTCACACCAGACCTGGCCCACCCGTCTCAGGAGACAAGAGTGGCTCCTGCCTGCAGCTGGCTCTAGAAAAAGTCCCCCTGAGAGCTGCCCCTCACCTACACTGCCAGCCCTGAGCCAACAAGAAACTTGAAATCCATGCAGATGACAAAAATGACACGCTCTCTTCTCTCTTTCTTGCGGAGGAAGAGTCCATTAAAGCATACCTGACCTCTCCTCTGCCTCTCAGTAGAACTTCATGGCCTCCATCTTAACAGTAGTCACTGCTGTCCTTCAAAGATGGGTGTTTTTAAATGTCCGTCAGACACAGGTTTAAGTATTTTTATACCTTCATAAGCAAAAAAAAAATCCTAAACTCACCCTTTTTCCCGCTACTTCCTTAGAGGAAGTGGAGAACTACTCCACGCTTTGTGCTCTTCAATGTCCTTTTCCTCCAGCTGCAAAGGCTCCTTGGAGCTGCAGCAGAGCGAGATGCATAAGTGCACACACCCACACACACTCACACACACCCACACACACACACCCACACACACTCACACACACCCACACACACTCACACACACCCACACACACACACCCACACACGCGCGGGCCTAACACACACACCTCGAGGAACCGGGGTGTGGCACAGCATGCTTACACAGGAAAGCTTTTTTTCCTGCTGTCTCATTTTGGCTTATTAATTTCATCCTTTGAGCAAAGACAGGCACTGGGGAAAGGCTACTCTCCTGCAGAGATGCCCCCAGTGTATTCCCAAGAGCCCCAGAGGACAGGGCACTGAGCCCCACAGGGAGGGAGGGTGGACAAAGCCCCAGGACCAGGATGTGAGGGAGGAGGTGAGATCAAGTCTAGCCCTGTGCTGAGGCCCGTTGAGGATGAGAAATGAAGTCCAGACGAGCCAGATGGTAGGAGTGGAAGGGCGGAAAGAACCTGCTTTAGCTGGCTTTGCCTGGTGGGAGCCTGGAGCGAGCGAGGGAGAGAGGGAAAGAAAGAACTGCAGATTTGGATCATGCTTAGACAACCGCAGCCACCACTTTGAGTTATTCTATTATTTAGGTCAAAGCTGATTATTCAATGCAGAGTCAGCAGAATATCCCTGGCCACCAGGCAGTTTAAAAAAAAAAAACTTACATTTTAATTAAATGAAAAGCCTTTCTCTCTTCTCTGCAGCAAGCATATTAGTGGGAGGAAGGACTTAGGAGACTTAGGAAAGGGAACTGGGAGATTTGTTTTGTTTTTTGTCTTTTTGAGACAGGGCCATGCTATGCAGTTCAGTTTGGCTTTGAACTCACTTTGTAGCCCAGGCTGGCCTCAAACTTGCAGTGACCTTTCTGCCTCAGCCTCCTGAGTGCTGGGATTACAGGTGTGTGACACTACACCCACCTGGGGAACTGGAAGTTGTTAAAATTTGGCTGTAGTGCTGTCTTTCAGGATTTGCTTAGTCTTTCCTTCTTTCTTCCTATTGACTGTTTTTTGTCTTTTTGAGACAGGGTCTCGCTATGCAGTTCAGGCTGGCCTTGAGCTCATTTTGTAGCCCAGGCTGGTCTTGAACTCACAATGATCCACCTGCCTCAGCCTCCCAAAGTGCTGGGATTACAGACATGTGCCATCACGCCTGGCCCTATTGACTTTTAAGAAAATGGTCATATTGTAAAAGATTCAAGTAAGATATAAAAGGAGTCAACAAGGAAAAATGCCCCACATCTCGCCTCTCACCCTTCCCCTGACCAGTGACCCTGGTAATAGCGGATATCTTTACAATTCTAAATAAAATGCATCTATCAATGTACATGTCTGAGTATGCAGACATTCACATCAGCAGATTATATCTGCAGCTTGCCCTTTTATCATTTTGGTTATTACCTAAGTTTCTAGAGTCCAAGGGCAACATGTAGTTTAAAAATATCAATTAGCAGCTGGGCATGGTGGCTCACGCCACATGCTGGATAAGCACTCTACCATGGAACCCAGAGCCAATGACTGTCATTCATTGCAGAATTGGGCAACACTTCATTCTGGAAACTAGAATAAGTGTTCCGGTGGTCCAAGCAGAGGAGAGGTTGGTTTTATAGACAGAAGGGCCTGAAGAAAATGAAAATAAGAAAACAAAAAGCTGATGGAGTGATTGGTTGGTCATTTCATAGTTCTTCTCTGTGTAAGGTGGGGCAGGGACACAGAATAACAAGAAAATAATTAATCAGTGAATATCAGATTATTTCTGATTACTCCTTTGTGTAAAGATAAAAGCAGAGGGAATTTCATTATACCATTAAATTCTGCAGGTTTGGAAAGCTTGACTGTTATCTGTCTAACTGAAATTCTTAGCAGGTAGATAACATCATTTTGATTTTTACCCTGATGTGTTAGGGAGCAGTGCAGGAGCTTAGCTCAAAGCAGTGGCCTCTGATAATTCTTTCTCTTTTGTTTTGTGCACACCTGCATGGGTACATGTGTGTTTATTGCTAGAGACCAAACCCAGAGCCTGGAAGATTCTGGGCAAAAGCTTTGCCACAGAGCTGCATCCTCAGTCCTCACATGTGCACCTGGCTCCCTCACTGGATGCAGGTTTTCTTTAGGACCTGCCCCGCTCCCTTCTCCCCGGGACAGGGCCACCTCTCATTGGAGCAGCTCCTGGCCCCCAGCCTCTCTTAGACCTGGGTTACATCCTGTATCTGAAGTAGAATCTTTTCATTCAGAGTCCTTCTTTTCCCTGGATGTCTTGCCTTTTAAAGAAATTTCTTCTACTTCACCCTGAGAAAAAAAGGAGTACCCTACATGGATTTCACCAGGAAAAAATTCTTCTTATCTTGTTTTCTATCTTTTTGTTGAGATTCCTAAGACACTACTATTCCAGGATTGCAGATTTCTCCCACTTCTTCCTTGAGCTATTTGGAAAAAAAAGAAATTCATATATTTCTTCTAACCCTGAGTTACCCTATAATTTCTCTACAGAAGACTCCAACTGCCCAAAGCAGGATATTGTCAGTTGTTTTGCAAGCATCCTGCAAATTAATCCCTTGACATGAGAGGGTTCAACAGTCTTTCCTAGTATCTAAATCCCTTAATCTCTGTTCATCTTCCCTTGTGCCTTTATATTCTGTAGCCTCAAACTTTGCATCCCCAGACATTAAACTTACTGCCTCAGATACCTAGGTGGCACTGCTTTCCTGCCCTTTCTTAGTCCTGAAAAATTCTCTGAGTGTATTTGTATTTAGGAATTCAGGGGCTGGGGATTTAGCTCAGTGGCATAAGTGCCTGCCTTGCAAGTGCTCAGTCCTGAGTGTGATCCCCCATTACCCCCCCAAAAAAGGAATCCAGACAGTCTAAATATGATTCCTATATATCTGAGACCCCTTTTGTCTCTGAGTGGACAGCATTGAAAATTGAATTACACAGAAAATCTCTTGAATTTTACTCAATGGTTAATTTGACTAATATCTCATTTTTCATTTACATGATATGTTGATAAGTTGAAATTCATTCTGGAAGTGGACTTTCTTGTAGAAAAGAAACAAACTAGTGGGGTGTGGTGGCACACATCTATAATCCCAGCACTCGGAGGCTGAGGCAGGAGGATCATTGCGGGTTTGAGACCACTTGGATTACTAAGTAAGCTCAAGGCCAGCCTGAACTGCATAGCAAGACCCTGTCTCAAAAAATCAAAAGGACAAAAAAAGAAAAGAAACTAAAAAACTAGAAAATTTATTTATTGAGTCCACTTGTGTGTCCTCCATAGGTACCATGGGTGGGGTGGATACAGAATCATCCAATCAGCATCAAATATTTGAGTGTCCATTTTTTCCCCAGCCACTGTGTTGTGTGTGGGGATACCTGTTTCCTAACTAGGGAGCTCACAATCATATGGATAATTCTGACAGGCATATAGAAAATTCCAGTAGAAAGTGGTAAGTTCCCTAAAAGGATATCTATAGAGCTAGCTGTAAGAGAAACAGGAGTAGGGGACTGGAGTTGAAACAAATTCTGGCCAAAGGGACATGTAAATTGAGGCTGATGAACCATTTGGAGATAGCCAATGCCTAGCCTGGAGGGGAAGGTGGGGTAGGATGGGGCAGGAGAATACTTTCATAAGAGATTAAAAAGTAGCAAATCTGGAGCTGTGGCCCTTCTTGGGCCACAGCATGGATAGAGCAGGAAGTAGGAAACTTGCAGAAGTGGCAACCCATCGTGAAGGACCTCACGGACCATGCTGAGGAGGCCGGGATTCACCCTACTGGCAGCAGGAAGGCACTGAAGGATTTCAGCCAGAGGAGCAATGCCATCAGATTGTATCTTAGGAGAATCATGCTACAAGGGTAAAGGATGGGTTGTCCAGGGGGAAAAGGTCAGGAGGCAAGAAAACTGAATAGGGTGGAGGTACAGAAATTCAGGCTAGAGATGACAGTGTGACTGGGGACAGGGACAGCAGGAATGGAAAAATAGCAGGATACAGAATTGGCAGGACTTGGTAATTAAGGGTGGAGATGTCAAGGGAGGCACATTTTTATATGAACGTATGTAAAGTAAACTGAGGATGACTCTGGATTAAATATTATTGTCTCCTCAATGGTGTGGCTCAGACTGGCTGAGTCAGCTCCCCTCCGCCCATCTTTGCCACCCTTCCCACTCACTCCTCAGTATTCAGATCTGTTGCTGAAGCTTGAGGAAAACCTCCCCTGTGCCTTTGAGCTTCGTGTCTACAGTGGCAGAGTAATGCCCATTCTTTAGTGCCATTTTACCTCCCTGCCCTATCAGGATTTCAGAGTATTCCTTTATCCGACAGCCCTGGGAATGAAAGTACCTCTATTAACTTCATTTTGTGTTTTTATAACAGGAACTCATCTTGAGCTGGAACGGTACTGTGCTTAATCATTTAGATATCATAGCAAGTGCATGTATTACACAGAATTCAAGAGTTCTGTGACAGTTTTCTTCCCTAGGGAGCCACTGGTATCAGACACCTTAGTCAATTGCTTTAAGTCCTGACTGTTCTTAGACCAGTCTACACACACACACACACACACACACACACACACATGCTACCTGAGAAATCAGTCTTTTTTAGTTTTAGTATGCCTTATTTGTAGTCCAGATCACCTCATTTATGACTCCACATAGTATTATCTCTTTTGGTCTCCAGCTTTTACTCTTCAACTGGTATTTTGTTAATCAAATAGGGTGCCTACATGGCCCCTGCCCTGGAACCTGGGAGATGAGGGGCTTGTTTCTGAGGACCTTTACTCCTGCTTGGAGAAATAGGAGGATTAAGGTTCACTGAAACAGGAAGTTTTGTTGGAGTTCAGTTTCCACCAGGTATGTACCATCTTCCTTCCTTTTGAGTTACCAGCTTAGACACTTGAGTTCTCCTCCACCTTTTTGTTGCTGATTCTCAAGGATCACTTTGTTTTTTCCAGGGGAGTCTGTCCCTGTGGTTTATGAAATTATGCATTCACGGTATCTGGTGAGCTTATTTTTTTTAATCTGGTGAAATTTTAAGAGTTAATATAATTTAAATTTATTTCATTTGCTCAAGAACAGAAAATCAGATGTATGGGATTACAGGAATGTGGTCTAATGGCACTTGGAGTTTTGAGGGAAAGAAGTAAGGGTGAGATTTGTTTTGAGAGTGGTGGATTTTGTTTATTGGGTTTTTTGTTGTTTGTCATTTTGTTTTTTGAGACAAGGTCTCACTGTGTAGTCCAGGATGGCTTTGAACTAATGGCAGTCCTCCTGCCTCAGAGGATTGCAAGGATGTGGCACCACACCCCGCTGTTTTAAGAGTTTAATAAGTGTGAGTACTAGTGACCCTCAGAGTTGGGTTAACTGAACCATCTGGGGAACTCTGGGTCCAGGTCTTCAGACCTTGGTGAATATTTACAGAAGCCATAAGCCCAGTCCAAAGACCCACCAGACCTCCTAGGACCCACCTCTGCTCCTCCAAGGCTGGATGTGATGGAGAGTCACAACAACCCTGTTGTGCAGTGCACACCATCTGCCTTGTTCAGTGTCTGGGGACATTGGCCCTGAGAACCTGGAGTGAACTGGGGAACAAGAACTCTTTAGGGCTGGAATGGAAAAGTTATGAATAGGATGAAAACAAGACTCTGCTAGGTGGCCTGGCACATCATTCCCTGAATTTCTGGGTGTCTTTACTTTCTCTTCTCCCCCACCCCAACCAGTTCAGCAGTGTGATTTAGCTAATGCTAAAGAGAGAACTACTCGGCTCTTGAAAAATGCTGAGTGAGGTGTTCAGGCTTCTTGGCTGAGCTCAGTGCTGGCTGGTGATTCAGCAGAACTCCAGGTCTAGCAGCTGGCACTGGAGGGAACAGGAGAGGGAAGGAAAAGAGGGGAGGGGACGGGCAGCACGGGCAGCAGCTTAGCTGAGAGTCCAGGAAAATCTGGGTGATTAGGCTCTCCAGGAGCAGTGGGTACTTCCCTGAACCTTCTCCTCCGCGGCTGGCCTTGGAGGACGGTGGCCCTTCTAGAAACTCAGAGCCCCTCTTCTCATTTTGAGGGGCTTCTGAGCTTTTTTAAAGGTTGTCAGTGCTTCTCGATGAGAAGGGTTGGAAAAGGGAAACTGTTATTCTGCTGTGTAGGCAACTTCAAAACCAAACTCACCATTGTGTACTTTATAGAAGCCAGGATCAAAGCATAATTTATGAAGAAAGCTGCTTTGATTTTTTTTTTTTTGGTCCCTGTTGCTTTGTTTTGATGTTTTTATTTTTCACCAGTCAAGTTATTTACATGTATAACTTCCCCAGTTAAGTTATATTACATGTACAATAGCACAAACCTTTGTTTTAGGTAGAGAGGATGCCTGAAGGCTATATGCGGCCCCTCTCCCATAGGAAAAATGTCTTGGCCCTGCGGGGAGCAGGGAAGAAGTCTAGGAGGGTTCTAGGAAGCTTCCTCCCTGCCTCCTCCTCCTACCCCATTTCCCCCCAAGACCTCTCCCGAGGGCTTCGAGGAGGAAGGATGGTTGAGTTCAGCCTCTGCTTGCGTGGGCAGAACTGGATTGGCATCAGGGCCCCGGGTGGTGTGCCACTAGAACGCAGAGGGCTGGTGTTTTCTCGGTCAGTGCCTCCTGGCAGCCTCCTCCTTCTGGAAGCGGATGAGGTTAGACAGGCCAAACCCAAGCAGCTTTTCCATAATTAGAAACCCGTGCGCAGTTCCTCCCACTAGCAGCGGCGTGGGGAGCCGGGTCCAGCCTATGGCGAGGCCGCACGGGGCCACACCCCCGCGGCAGGGGGCACGGGGCTCCCATGTGTGCGCCCCTGGGCCTGGCCCGGCCTGGCCTGGCGGAGGGGCCCGGGTTGCTGGCCAGAGGGAGACGGAGGGCAGAGAATTGCACGCCCCAGCAAAAGGTGAGACTGGCACGCTAACCCCTCGGGCGGCCCAGGAGGCAGGTGAAACTTACGGCGAGTGAGGAGGCGCCCCCTCCGGAAAGGTGCCTGTTTGGAAGTTCTCGGGGAGGAACAGGGGGTTCTGACTCCCCCGAGTGGCGCCACTGCTTCCTTCTTCGGCCGCGTTCTGTTGTCTTGTTCTGCATCCTTGTCCTCGCTTTTTATTCCTCTCAAGCTCTTCCCCGCGGTCGTTCCTCCTCCCCGGCCCCTTCCTTCCCTGTCCTTGTCGTTCCCGATGCTCCTCGGTTCCCTCTTCAGCGTCATTTAGGGGCTCTGTCGTGTCTGTACCCCTCTATTTCTCCGGTCTGTTTTCACTTCCCCAAAAGGACCAGGCGAGGCTGTGTTCTGGAAACGTGGGCGGAAAACAGGCTGCTTCCAGCCCACTCCTGAAAACGGTGTGAACTAGACCGGGAATTCCAAGTGCATTCACCAAGTTCAGGGCAGTATTTGGTTCTGACATTGATAAGGGACTAGCGCAAGACAGAGAAACAAGTTACCCCATGGGAAGTGATTTTCTAAACCCTGGAGGGTGGATGATGAATGCATATTCTTAGTTTCTGAGGAGCAACAATCTTAGTGTTCTGCTTGGAAGATAGGGAGGGGTGGTTAATTTAGCACACTTTGCCTAATAAATTTCTTTCCCTGGAGGAAGAAGTTAACTATTTTTATTTTTATTTTGACTTTTGTCTTTTTTCCTGTACTTTCTTTTACATTTTTAAACTTAACTAGCGGCATGGACTCGGATTAACTCTTAACTCCATGTATGTTTAAGTTTCTTCTTATCTAGCCAACTATATTTTAGGCTGTCCTTACTTCCAGGTTAACTAAATCATCTATTATACCAGTACTGTATGGCACTTTATTAAAATACCATCCCACCGCTCCCTAGCCCAAGGTTAAACTTCCTAAATAAAGATTTGCTTATAGTAGTGATTCATTGATGTTCTGTTTCAAAATGGACTAGAGAGATTAATTTTAAGTTGCCTCTTTTGTCTCCAGTGAAGTAAAAATCCCCCCTCAATGTTATTCGTCTTCCCTTCCAAAACATAAAATCCCATAACTCCATATGCCTCACCACCTGCTGATCCGGTGGAGTCGACTCAGCCTAGTGACATCACAGAACAGGCTTGGCCAAAGTACCTGGTGGTGTTACCTGCTATGAAGTAGTACCCTGTATGACCACTCTGTACCCTGTGACTTGCAAAATGAACTCAGATGCAGGACTTTTAAGATCATGTCTTGCCTTTTCATCTTGTGCATCTTCTCTTTTTTATTTTCTTCTTTTTTCCCCCCCTCCAGGGAATTGAACCTGGGGCCTGGTGCAAGTGCTTTAACACTGAGCCCACCCCCCACCCCCTTGACCTCTCTCCTCTCAGGGCCTTTGATTTTTCAGTTTTAGTTAATAAAATTAGGAAACCAATAATATTATGGGGATAAAAAGCAAAGGAATCTTACCAGGAACATCCTGGCACTCTGTCTACCATGTGAAAAAGACACTTGTGGCTCTACTGGTTGGTGTCTGTAAGTTTGGGCTGTGTGTAGCACTTGAAGCTGTATGGAATATGGAGGAGACTGGAAAAGAACTTGGAATTAGAGTAAGAAGAGAGATTGTGTCTTTTGTCCTAAATTTCTGTAAAAGGAGGAGACAGGAAGAGCACTGCTAGAGTTACTGTAGGGAGAGCTTGTTTGTGAGGGTACTGAGTTACCAAGAGGAGGAAAAAAGCCAGGCATGCTGGTGCACACCCGTAATCCCAGTACTCGGGAGGCTGAGGTAGGAGGATTGCTGTGAGTTTGAGACCAGCCTGGGTTACAAGTGAGCTCAAGGCTGAGACCCTGTCTCAAAAAAAAAACGTGGAAAAGGAGTTGGTGACCCTTTAGCTGTAAGATTCCAGCTAGGGGTAGACAGCTAGGAGAGCTGGGAGGCTGTCACGTGGTGCGTAAGTTTGCCAACCACATTAGCACATAGCTGACCTCACCTTCATGACCCATTCTAGGGAGTCTCTCCTCCCCCCTCCGGGTGTCCTCCCAGGCCTGTGGACAGACACTCCCCTGGGATCTGGTGTATGTTGCCTGGTTGTTCTGTTTTTATGCTTGTGTTTGAGTTTTTGGTGCTGGGGATGGAACACAGGGCTTCGTGTATGCTAAGCACATACTCTACCTCTGAGCTATAGCCCCAGCCCTTCTGCCCTTTTGTTGTTCAGTGTAATGTCTGTCCCTATTTCCTATTGCTATTGTAATGAAATATAACAACCCTAGTGCCTTAAAATTGCCCGTTGTCATAATCTTACAGATCTGGAGGTCAGAAGTCCTGAAATGAGGCGTCCACAAGGCTGTGTACCTCTGCAGGCTCTGGTGGAGTTGCCTCCTTGCCTTTTCCAGGGACCCCTTCTCTCTTCAAAGCCAGTGACATAGCATCTTCAAATTAATCTCTCTCCTCCCCTCCACCTCCATCATCACCTTTCATTCCTAATTCCTGACTTCCTCTCATAAGGACTCCTGTGATTACATTGGGTTCACTCAGGTAGCCCAGGATAAGTGCCCCATCTTTTGCTCCTTATCTGAGTCACATTTACAAAGTTCTTTTTGCATATTCAGAAATCCCCAGAGATTAGGGTATTGTTGACATCTTTGGAATGACCATTATTCTGCCTTCCAAAGGCTTCATAAAATCTGTTGTCATCATCATGGGGAGGCAGTGAGAGAAGGACTTCTTTGATACCCAGGGATCAAAGTCTGGGGCGGGGTTGAGGGCACTTCTACAGGAAGCGGGACTTGCCTACCTGCTCTAGGGCAAAGACAGAAACTCACATCTCTCTGCTGGTCCTGAAGCTTTCCCAGGACATGAGGTTGAGTCCACCCTTCCATCCTTGGTGACTGAGAGGTCTGTAGGCAGAGCACGAGATTTCTGGGTTCTCAGTTTCCCTCCTCCTGCTTGCTTCATTCTTTATGTCTCTCCTGTCACCTTGATGTTGAATTCACCATTCTAGGTAGATTTAAGTCATTAGCCCTTGTCTTCAGCATCTTTTTGAAGTCTTGTCTTCCTGATAGTCTTTTCAGCTAGTTTTACCCAGGAAACAAAAGTTTCATGGAGAGAGAAAATGCTCAGAAGATACAGAGAAGGCTGAGATTCTGTGGGGACCTCTAGAGGAGTAGCACCCGCTTCCACATCCAGATCAGATGATAAAGGACACAAACCAGTCTTACATTTTTCATTTTGTCCAGCTGGACCAAAATTATAAGCACCATGTTGCTAGTCTTCTATAGGATTACCCTAGACTGTCTAAGGGGTTCCTAATGGATACCCCTCATTTGCAAGAATAGCTCTGCTGTCACATTGTTTTATAGTCATCTCTGAGCTCTTTTATCTCACCTATCCCACTGCCCACTCTCTGAGAGCAGTGACTTAACTTACACTTTCCCCACATCCACCAGAGTGCCTAGCACTGGTAGGCCCAGTATACAGGATGGATGGGTTTGTGGGTGGAAAGAAACCCTCATGTTTCAAGCTTCAGTAGCCACTGGTCTCTGTACATGTGGCTTCCTTCAGGTCGCTAGATTTCAGCTATGCAGAACTCGGGAGGTGGGGGGAGAGGGAGGAGAGAGAGAGAGAGAGACCCCGAGACCATACTCTTCTGCAACAGAGTGGGTGAGTGGGTGCTGGGTAGCAGATAGGCAGCAACAGGCTTCCTGAGCAGGGCAGGGCTTGGCAAGTACTCAGGAAGCATTACCTGCACTCTGACCTTTCCTCTCTGAATGGAAGCTCAGGTTTCAGCTGATGTGAGGAAGCTGTCCTGCTGTACCAAAGACTGAAAGTACATTCTCTCACCACCATCACGCAATGCCACGGCCCAACTGCAGGGAGAAGGGTGAGGCGTGGAGCCTGCAGCCATCGTTCTGAGGAGACAGGGGACACAGGCAGCCTGCCTATCTCTACCTCATTCTTAGGATTTCTTTTATTTCTCAAAGATTCCTGTGAGGGTGAAAGGTTAAATATTAGTCGAAGGCTGGGTTCTTGTGACGTCATAGAGATAAGGCCAAGCAGAACAGAAGACGCCAACAGCAAGGCTACTGGAAAAGTGACCCTGTGCTTCAGCTCTTCAGTCACCCTGAGAATACTACGGAGCTGACAGAGGAGCCTGTCTTCCTGCCTTGACAAGGCCTGTCCTGGGAAGAGGGGATTTTGTTTTCTATCCCAGCACGTGGTAGAAGTGTCTACATTTTTCCTCTTGCTTGAGGAAGACGACGTTTCTTTGATTTTTTTCTACTCTGCCCCGTTCTTCCTCAAACATTTTCTTATCATCTCCTTCCTATGCCCTTTCCTCCCTTTGGTGGAAGAGGATTTTCTTCCTGAGGTCAAGATCCTGTTCCTTACTCAAGATCCTAACCCTTACCCATCCCCAAGCCACCTAGGTTTTGTTCTCATCTTCTTTTTATAAATCGGTCTCTTCCTCTATCCTTGGTTTTGTTGTGTCTGCCTGAATTCCTGAGTACAGGGGCCCAGCCTTGTATTCAGACTGTCTTGGGGAGCTGGGGAGAAGTCAAGATCACAGCGTCAGTGGTGACAGTGATTTTGGCTGGACTGTCAACAGGCACATGATCTTTACTGAATTGAGTAACATAACCGAGTGTGTATTTATTAAGATGCCTCTGCCCAGCTGGAACATTGAAGTATTTATAAAATGTTCTCTCTGTTCAGGCACTTAAAATCCTTGCTCTCAAAACATGTTTTGATTCTCCATATATGCAACTTGGACAACAACTCCTGTACTAGAAGTCAAGAGGTTCTACTTTTGGAGTCAGTCTTTGTGTTGACTGTGAAAGTTTCCTCTGTTTCTCTTTTGTTGTTATTGATGTTGCTGGGGTTTTTTTGTTTGTTTGTTGTGTTTTTGTTTTTTGAGACAGGGTCTCACTGTATAGTTCAGGCTGCGTTTGAACTCACTTTGTAGCTCATACTGGTCTCGAGCTCATAGTGATCCTCCTGCCTCAGCCTCCAGAGTGCTGGGTGAAAGTTTCCTCTTTTGGTTCCATGAAACAAATCAGATTGTTTCACCTATCAATGCAATTCCTAAGGAGTATGGTGTATACCATGGAATGTGTAGATTGAAAGACTAACAGATTATAGCATTTTATTTTTTGTTCTGTTCTGTTTAGGGTCTTTGTTGTTGTTTTACTCTTTTGTGTGTGTGTGTGTGTGTTTTGTTTTATTTGAGACGAGATCTTGCTAAGTAGCCCAGGCTGGCCTGGAACTCACTGTCTAGCCCAGGCTGGTCTCAAACTCGTGATCCTCCTGCTTTACCCTCCCGAGCACTGAGATTACAGATGTATAATCTCATAACTATCATTGCCAGCTGTGTTTTATTTACTAAATATTTATTGAGTACCTACTATTATCAGACACTAATGATATGCCCTGGGATTAAAAACATAAAAAGGTTAAAGGCTCTGCCCCCCTAGTCTATAAGGGAAGAAGAAAAAATGAAACCTAACATATCATTTTGTTATTTATTACTGCTGGAGATGGAACCCAGGGTCCCATGCATGCTGGACACATACCCTGCAACTGAGCTACACTCCCAACCCCAATTTTGTTTTTTGTTTTTTGTTTTTTTTTTAGTGGGGATTGAACTCATGACCTCACACTTGCCAGATAGGTGCTTACACCACTGAGCTAAATCCCCAACCCACCCTAATCATTTTAATACAAAGAAATAAGTACCACAATTAGGTATAGACAAAATGGTCTGGGCTTATACTAGTTTGAAAAGATAAACTGTGCACCTTGTCTGTGGAATATGCCTGATGTATCTTACCTTGTATACACGTTGTTAGAAATAAATAAAATTGTGAAGTTTCATCAAACAGGTGACATTTGAGCTGGATCTTGAAAAATGAGAAGTTTATCAAGTAGAGATAGTATAAGAGAAGAAAACTACAGATGGATATAATGTCAGGACCTTTCCTCTCCTGCTGAAATATTCTTAATATCAAGTAAAGCTGGAAAATATCTGGAATGTAAAAGTATAGCTGAAGGATAATGTATTGAAATAATTTAATCAGCCATTCATGTGACATCAGAGCCATGGAGGCTTGAGAGACAGAAATACGCTCTTGTTTTTATATGGTGTGCATCTCGAGTGCTAGGCTATGTCCTGGCCCACCTTGTTAGGAAAGGGGGAAGAAGAGAGACTTCTTTCTTCTTTATTTTCAAGCACCTCATCACTGTCAGTGGGTTGGCTGGACAGAGTATCAGTAAGGCGGGCACAGCTCCTCCTAGCACTTGGCCTCCAGACCTTCCTCCAGCCTGCACAGCCTGTGTTGTTGGAATCTCTGTGGGAGCCTTGTGACTATGAGGAGGTTAAGTTGAAAGACCCCATCCCACCAAAGAAGATATCAGATAAATGCCACATAAACACATGACACCTTGCTCAACATCATTAGTCACTAGAAGATTGCAAGTCAAAACCACCGTGAAATACTACACACCTAGGAGAATTGCCAGATTTTTTTTTCAAATGGACATTGCCAAATGTTAACAAGGATACGGAGCCACGGGCTTTATCCTACATTGCTGAAGGGACTGTAAAATTATAGAGCCACTTTGGGAAGCAGTTTGGTGTTTCTGATAAAGTTACATATACATTTATCATATGACCAGAACCCTATTTCTGGATACTTTTTTACACAAAAGAAATGAAAATCCTCTAAAATCAAGTTAAAAACTTTCATGCAAGTCCTTATAGCAACTTTATCATGTAAGAACCTAACATTGGGAGCACTCCACCAGAATGGGAAAATAACTGATGTACCCATATATCAAAATAGTGTTTAACAATGAAAAAAAAAAACCTAACCACTAACCTATGCAACAATGTGAATAGATTTCAAATCATTATATTAAAGGGCAAGACATAAAAGCTTACATTGTGTATGATTTCACCTATGCACCATCCTGGAAAACACAAAACTATAAGGAGAGAAATCAAATTAGTGGTTATCAGAAGGGGAGAGGATTGACTAAATACAGAGGGACATAACATGTAGACAACTTTTTGTGGTGTTGAAAATGTTCCATATATTGAGTGTGGTAATGATCATGCCATTAAATATATTTATCAAATCTCACCTTTAAAAAGATGACTGTTTACTAACTGTAGAACCTATGTAACAAAAGAGCATCTTTTAGTCATTAGAAGATTGTAAATCAAAACCACAGTGAAATACTACACACCTAGTAGAATCACCTGACCTCTGTGGTCCTAAAATCAGGCTCAGGAAGGTAATATCCAAGATTCACCAGCTGCTCAGGGCTCCACCTGCACAGATAGTGATTTGGAAACCAAACCTTGCCCTGATCAGATGCTGACTTGTTCCCGCTTCAAGCCAGTTCTCATCTGCTTCTGGCTTCCAGCCCCAGATCAGCCACGCTCTGACCAAGCTCTAATTTGGGGCATGTAATCCCTATTTGTAACCTGTCAATGGAGCCAAAGTTTCTGGTCACTGGGGCTGAGCTTATAAGACTTGGCTCGCTTGTTACAGTCACATCATGGAGAACAAGCAGCACTCGTGTTTCTGTGCAGGGGCCACATGCAGTGAGCATCCTGCACCTCACATGCTCCTGAGGCTCTCTTTGGGGCTCTGTTATTTCAGTGCTCCTCACATGGGTCAACTGTTCCAGTGTGCGATGGGCCACCCGGGTTCAAGACATCTTCACAGCTGGGAAGCTTCTGGCTCTGGCCCTGATCATCATCATGGGGGTTGTGCAGATATGCAAAGGTGAGTGTCGTGGGAGTAACAGGGCCCCACACAGCTTTCTACCTCTTGTACATTCAGTCCCTGAAGTTTCCTGGTTCTGCCATTGAGAGTTCTTCTTCATTTGCTTATCAAAGGGAATGAGAAACCATGTTCCCCATGGTGGTTGAGGGAATCTACCCCATAGCTTGCTAAGTTTTGTCTCCCCTTGCTTGCCTCTTGGCTATAAAATAGCTAAGTACAGAACCTGGACCTCTGGATTCTGTCACCATTTTGCCTCAAATTTAGGGAAGCTCTGGACATCTATCATACCTTGTCCGTGTCTGAAAATGGAGAACAAAGCAGGAGAATGTTCTGTGTTTCAAAATTACTCATCTCTGTAAGAGAAAGTTCTACATTCCTGGGGCCCCTGCCAACATTCCCCACTGGATTTGGTCTTTTCCAAACCTAAGCCTGTGTTTGGTTTCCATGGGACCCATGGCACACCAAGCTCTGCTCAGCATCACCGCCTTGCAGAGAAAATAAGATGAGAGAGAGGGACCCTCCACATGTCCTTGGGCCCTGAAGGCAGTATGGGGAATCTGAATTTTTGTTTAAGAAACAAGTTTCTGCTATATAATGTGCCTCCTTAATTTAATCCATTAGAGTAAATCAGTTATCAAGTTATATTGTTTTCAGGAACTTAAATTAAGGAAATCACTCTACTGTCTTTTCAGAGAAGTTTCTCTTAACCTGATAGTTTCTCTCAACTCTTTCTCCTGATCACACTAATCATATTTCCTGTCAAATGCATGGCTACAGATGAATAAATAACATAGTGTTAGTTACACTCTTATCACAGTCTTAACAAGATCCCTCTCCAGGAGTGCCAGGGATGGAACACAGGGCCTCACACATGCGAAGCCATTGCTCTACCACTGAGCTATGCCTGCAGCCCAGCACCCTGTTCTGAGAGCCCACTGTATGTAAGACACTGTGCTAAGTACTGAGAATGTAATTTAAGGGCTTTTTGCTAAAGAACTCTGAAAAGAGAAACTACACACACACCTTAAAAAGAAATATGATATAGACAAAGCAAGCAAAACAAGCTGGAACTAGTTTAACACAGACACTTCTATCTGAATGCATTGTTCTTGATGCCTTCCTCATGGAAATGCACAGATTTAAATATCAGGAAGGTGATCAGAAGACTTTAAGTGACTCTAGTCCTGCATTTCCAAGGCCCAGCAAGCCAGTGCCCCCGTGTATCATAGTCCTACCTTCCAAGAAACTTTGCCCTTTAAAAAAGGAACACTGCCATATATAAGAACCTAACACCCTCAATTAATGTAAACATTATATGCCATACATGAGCTAAGATAAATAATATCAACAAGAATGAAAAATGGGATAGCAAATTGGAGGAGGTGGAGGGAAGGGAAAGGGAATTTTAAAAAAAAAATTGGTATGTACATGTGATGATCATAAACTGAGTGAATTCCAAACGTATACTAATAAAGTAAAAAAAATTTTTTGTCTTTTTGAGACAAGGTCTCACTGTGCAGTTCAGGTTGGCCTTGGGCTCTCTTTGTAGCCCAGGCTGGTCTTGAATTCTCAACAATCCTGCCTCAGCCTCCCAAGTGCTGGGATTACAGGCATGCACCACCACGCCTTGCTAAAGTAAAAAAAATTTTTAAAAAGGAACATTTCAGAACTGTGCTTTGAACTTGAACCCTCTTTGGACTCATGGTTACAAGGTACCAGGAGGTCCCTAGAAGTGGATTTCCCTGCCCCACTTAGCCTTGCTTCTCCAGTAGCTTCTGCAGTAGTAGTGCATTCACTAAGACCAAACAGAGCAGCATGGAGGGAGCTGCTGGGCCTACACTGCTCTCTGAGCAGCATCCTGCCCCTGTGTCCACAGGAGAATACTTCTGGCTGGAGCCAAAGAATGCCTTTGAGAATTTCCAGGAACCCGACATCGGCCTCATCGCGCTGGCTTTCCTTCAGGGCTCCTTTGCCTATGGAGGCTGGAACTTCCTTAATTATGTGACCGAGGAACTTGTTGACCCCTACAAGTGAGTTGAAGTAGCCCTGTTCTTTCCCTCACTCTTGAAAGCCCCTAACGCCTCCTGTTGGAAAAGGGGGCGGATGTGCTCTGCTCACTTCTCGCCCCCATTCTGACCCTCTTCTGGTCTATCCTGAAGTAAGTTCATTCCTCAGGAACTTAAAACATTTGCCATCCACCCTGCCAGGAGGCGAGAAAGCGTCCTGTGACCCTCCCAGAACAGGTTAAAAGCAGAAAACTGCTGAATAACCACAGCCTTAGCAAGTGACCTGTGTCCCACAAGGCCTCTGGGTATCCCGTTTTCAGGAAGGCCAGTTCTTGTGTCTCGAGGCAGATGGAAAAGTGCATGTTAGAGATCTGGGTGAAAAAGACATCAGCAGGTATGGAGCATATTTCCAGCCTAGCCTGTTCCATTACTTTTAATTACCCTGCCCCAATTAGATAAAGCCCACCTCCCACATAGAGAAAGCACTGCTCAGCTGCAAGATGAGCCTCATGCAGACCCCACGGCAAAGTAGCATCCTGGACACGGGCCTCCTTCTCACCTCCTCTCCCTCTACAGGAACCTTCCTAGAGCCATCTTCATCTCCATCCCACTGGTCACATTTGTGTATGTCTTTGCCAATGTTGCGTATGTCACTGCAATGTCCCCCCAGGAGCTGCTGGCATCAAACGCAGTCGCTGTGGTAAGAAATCAAACCCAGAATTCTGACATAGATTTGCTTTTTAGCCCCACTCACTTTTCTCTGATCCATGGGCTTGTGGGATTGTAACCATCCCCCAGGTCCTCAGGGCAGAATCCATGTGTGTCCTCACCACAGGATTCTCGAGTGCTCAGGAGCAAACAGATAGCTGGGTTGTACCCAGAGAAGCTACCATGCAGAACTGAGCAGTTGCCATTGAATCTGCATAGCCTGAGAAGTGGAGACACGTAGTATTTGACCCTTTACAGAACAAGTGTGCTGACCACTGATCTAAGGCACTTTAAACCCTTAAGTATGAGTCTTGCACAAAGGAGACAGCTGCTCCTCACAAATACAGAACTTCGCACAGGGCACACCATATCTCTCTGCCTCTATTTCCTCTCTGGGAAGGGAGAAGCTGACTGTTTATCAGGGAAAAGTGGGTGCTAGTAAACAGCTCAGGATTGGAGTAGATTGTGCTCTTTGGGGAAAGATTATGCAGATCCAGAGGGCTGGGGCCCTGGGCACCCGAGGAAAGCTTAGGAGCCCTGCTGCAGCCTCAGTCTGGGCCGTGACCCCATCCTTCCAGACGTCCTCACTGCGTCATCTCTAAGAACATGAAGAAAGTACCCTGCCGTCACCCCTGGCAGCGTGTTCCTGTGACTGACAGCCTTTTCCAGCAGCCCAGCTATGTTAGACAACCCTTCTCTAGTCGTGTGCTGTGAAACTGGCTCAGAGCAAAGGGAGAGGGCTGGTCCCCCGCATTTTTTAATCCCCGAGTACATGAGAACTTATCTATAGCTTCACAATCTTGTCTTTCGCAGCTGAAGTAGTGACTGGTTCTGATTTTCTGCAACATAATGTTTCTGTGAATGCAAAGTTTTTATCCTGTGAGTTAAGAGTCATACCTGTTTTATAGATGAGAAACTTAAGACCTAAAAATTATGAAACCCCAACACTCGAGAGACTGAAGCAGAAAAAACATGAATTCAAAGCCCACCTAAACTACATAGAAAATAATAAAAATAATAATAACAACAACAGCTACAACTACAAAACTGGGGCTGGGAATGTTGCCCTGTAGTGACCACTTGCCTAGCATGCCGCAGGCCCTGGGTTCATTTTCTCTGAACCATAGTGGGCTGAGGGGGAGCATTTACAAGCCTTCTCAAGGTGGAGCTAGGACTTGAACCCAGAACTGCCTTACTCACAAGTGTAGAGATTATGTTGGGTACCTGGAGCCTGGACTTACACCTCCTGGCCTCCAATCCTGGGCCCTCCTCTTCCTGGGTGTGAGATTAACCACTTAATCACTGTTGCCATAGTCTCATCCCTAAAACTGGGATAATAAATGCCAGCTAGTTACTGTTATCATGGGCAGTGTACACGCTCTTCAGTTACTTTCTCCAAGCCCGTGCAGTTATCCCTGTGGATGCGGTGGTACAGGCAGGGCCGAGAGAATCAACAGAGAGGGCGGGAGACAGGTCCTCTGGCAGCGATGGGCAGGCTGGCAGTGAAGAGTGCAGCTCGCCTTTACCACTTAACCCCTTTTTTCCCTCCCAGACTTTTGGAGAGAAGCTCCTAGGGGTCATGGCCTGGATCATGCCCATTTCTGTTGCTCTGTCCACATTTGGAGGAGTTAACGGGTCTCTCTTCACCTCCTCCAGGTGAGTGCGGCCTGGGCCCTTCTGTGGCTGGGGTGGTCCGCTGTGCACACGGCCCTGTGTGTATGTGTCTGGCTTGTCTGTGTGTGGGGAGGCCTGTGTGGGCTCCTGGGCGGTGGCTTTGCTGAGGTATGTGTGTCGGTGTCGGTGCTGAGGACCTGTACTACTCACCTGCTCTGTGTGCAGTGTCATAACGCTTCACATGCGTGTGCAGCTCATGTCAGAAAAGCAGAAGGCTGCTGTTGGCAGCAGGACTGTGTCTTGGCTACAGGCCTACAGCCTCCTTCCCACTCCCCTGTACATGGGCTGCTGCCGCTTGGGAAAGAATCCTGCAAGGGCCCAGGAGGGAGCCTCTGCCTGGGGCCGCTGGGTCTGGCTTTTCATGAATGTCTGGGAATCAGACTGCATGTGGGATGGGTTCACCCTGAGAAGGCAGGCACTGTCACAGCCCTCCATGAGACCGGCGGAGAATGTGAAGTCAGACGCTAGGGAAGCTTGGAACGAAAGCATTTGCCAGTGAAAGCCTTTCGGCCAGAACTCTCTGGGAAGTCGGAGCATGAGTATGTCCCAGAGTTCCCCACTCTAGCTCCACACCTCCAGGGATCTGCTCTCCCCATCCCATGTCCCTTCCTGCCACCTCCTGAATGTTGTGTTGAGGCCAGTAGATAGATGCTGTATGGTTTCCATCTGTGTAGTCCAAGGAGTCCACCCAGGTTCTAGAAAGCCCCTTGCCCCTGGGGCACAGTCCTACTCAACTGCTTCCAAAGCCACTTATCACTGAAAGGAAGAGTTCCTGTGAACGACAAGGAACTACTGAGTTTTCAGGATCTAGGGCAGCAGAGAGGTATGTGGCTGCCCACCCCGTGCCCAGGAACCTGGGAGACTCCTCCGCAGCAACCTCATGTGCGTGTTAGACAGGCGCCTGGTCCCCTGCAAGCCCCAGCAGGGGGCGATCGGTGGAAGATGAGTGACCCAGGAGGCCCCCTGGCATCTGTGGAGGGTGTGGCCACAGCAGCTCCAGAGCAGGGTTTGTCTCTCAGGCAGGCCGTGCCATGGTCTGTGTGCATGTGGTCCAGCTGTGTGTGCATGCAGTGGTGTGTGCTGTGCTCCGTCTCTGGCTCAGAGGCATGACCTCACCCACCCAGCCTCCACCACTCACCTTGCAGTTCCTTCGTTCTTTCCTCTGTCTTCACTTTTTGATGCTCTGGGGAGTGGAGAAGGTAATCCTCCCCTAGGAGTCTAAGTGTGCATGGGTGTGTGTTCTGCTAAATGTAATTGTCTCCTCCGTTGTCAGCTGGCTGGGTAAGGATTGTTTCTTTTGAATGTGACACTTGCATATGCTGTTGGACAATTATACTTGGTCCTGGCTGCATTCGGAAGAGGCACTTAAATGGGGGCCCTGGCTGTGTGCATGTGGAGGCCCACAGAGCACCTGGACTCAGGGTTTTTTTTGTTTTAAAATATGGGGGGGGCTCTGTCCAGTGCATGAAGCTGCATTGTAAGGACAGTGGCATGGGGCAGGGACAGGGATATGTGCGTCTGCATGCACCTCCGGTAGTGACACTGGCCTAGGTAGTTCACGATGGGCCACTGCTTATGGATACTTGGAGCCAGTCCCCACACTTTAGACATGCTGCCACTACTCCACATGCTCACTGCAAAGTAGATGGCAGCTCTCTCCAGAACTCCCAGTGTGCTAAAGCTGTGCATTTCTGCCCTCATCACACCACCCTGTTCTTCCCTTAGGTGGTGCTTTCCCTAGCAAAAGCAAAAAGTGATCTATTTTGCACTAATATGTATATGACAACAATTTATGGTATCTTCTCTTGGAAGAGGGAAAGGTAGTGGTTCTGTGTGTGTGTGAGAGAGAGAAAGGCTGGCTGCTTTTCATGTTATAATTTCTCTCTCTCTCTCTCTGTGTGTGTGTGTGTGTGTGTGCATGTGTGTGTTTATGTATGTATTGAGGATCTGTAAAATGTTTTGAGACAGAGTCTTCTAACATAGTTCACACTGGCCTTGAACTCATTGCTCTTCTTCTGCCTCAGCTTCTCGAGTGCTGAAATTATAAGCATGTGCTACCTCATATGGCTTATGATCTCTCTCTCTCTATCTATCTTTCTGTCTCTCTTTGGTTTTCTTTTTGTTTTGTTGGCTGGTTGGTTTTGTTCTGAGACAGAATCTCAATATAGATTAGGCTGACCTTGAACTTGTGGTGATCCTACCTCAGTCTCCTAAGATTACAGGTATGCACCAGCATGCCCAGCTAATTTCTCTTAGAGCTGGGCATGGTGGCACACACCTGTAATCTCAGCATTGGGGCAACACTTCAGACAAAACTGGGGCAGATGGACTGAAAGTTTGAGGCTAACTTGGGCTACATAGTGAGTTCAAGACCAGCCAGAGACTACATGGCAAGACTATCTCAGTCCTGTTTAATTTTTTGAAAGAAAGTCTTGATAAGTTGCTAAGTTGCCCAGGCTGGACTCAAATTTGCCCTCCTCCTGCTTCGGTCTCCCAGAGATATGGGCCACCATACCTGGCAACAATAAAACCTTTAAATATCAATATCCTAGTTAGGATATTATACTGTAACTTGCAGTGTACTGATGGAGGAAACTGAGTAAGGTACATAAGAAAGGTCTCCCTGAAGTATTTTTTTAATTATATATGAATGTTTTTCTCAATAAAAAGTTTAATTTTTAAAAAAAGTTTAAAACTAATCATCTGTCCTGGTTATAAATGTCCTGTTTCTGCGGCTGGGGTATAGTTCAGTGGTAGAACTCATGTGTAGTGTGCACAACACCCTGGACTCAATCCCCAGTACACACAATAAATTTATTTTTCTATGAAGTATAAGGGAGGAAATTAAAGTGACTCATAACCTCACCGCCCAAGATTTTAGTGGAGCACTTTAATGTATTTTTTACATGCTCATAAAAATGTTTCAGGTAATTAGCATCACAGTTTCTATCCTGATTCTTCTTCCTCCTCCTCCTCCTCTTCTTCCTCCTCCTCCTCCTCCTCCTCTTCTTCTTCCTTCTTCTCCTCTTCTTCTTTTTTCTTTTTGAGACTGGGTTTTACTATGTAGTTCAGGCTGCCTTGAACTCATTTTTCAGCCCCAGCTGGCCTCAGCCTCCCAAATGCTGGGATTACAGGCGTGAGCCACCACATTTGGCTTGTGCTGATTCTTCATTTAACATGTTGTGAGCATGTTCTCATGTAATCAGTTCTTTTCAAAAACATTGTTATAACTTCGTCATTTTCCATATATGACTAGGCCATAATTTATATGATCAGTCTCATCCTTTTAAGCATTTAGGGTGTTTTCCATTTTTTCTTACCATCTCTCTCTCTCTCTCTCTCTCTCTCTCTCAACACTAGTCATTTCTTTGGCTTCACTTGTTGCAAATAGAGTAAGTAACTCTGAAGGTATACATTTTAAGTACAGTTTACACACATTAAGATGAATAGATCATAGTGTTCAATTGGATGAGTTTGACAATTATAGGGAACCATGTAACTGCCAGCCAAACCATCTCCACCTCTCCCCCAGGTTCCCACCTTCTCTCCCCACCCCCTGTGCCTAATCTGAGTACCATGAGAAACCTGGTCAGAGCTTTTCGTGTGGTTCACTCCAAGGCTTCAGGGAGTCTGCACCCCTGGAGGGTAAAGAAATACATTTATAAGGAATGAAGGCTTAAGGAGCAGGGCTGGCCCTACAGCCTTCTGGACATTGGGCATGACACAGAGTACCAGTGCCCTGAGCCAGCCAGACCACACACAAGATCTCCCAGCTATCCACTGAGCACCTCTGGTTTCCCTGCACCTGCATTAGGACATGTGCATGTGAAGGAGGGTGCTGGCTGGAGGAGGGGTGCTGCTGCGTGGATGGAAGGTGGGCGTGGAGGAGGGGCCCTGGCTTGGTGGTCTATGGGCTGTTCCCATCTGACCTGCTTTTTTCCCTTACCAGGCTATTCTTTGCGGGAGCCAGAGAAGGCCACCTTCCCAGTGTGCTGGCCATGATCCACGTGAAGCGCTGCACACCCATCCCAGCCCTGCTCTTTACAGTAAGGGACCTCCTGCCACCCCAAATGCACCTTCCCTCCATTATACTCAGCTGGGACCTCACACTTTGCACACACACCCTGTCACTCTTCTGGTCGGCCCCTACTTTTCCTGGGCCTTAGATAATCTGGCAGATGGATCCATTGGCTTTATTAATATCAAGGGATATAAGGAAAGATTCCAAGTCCAAAATACCTGAAGTCTCAGCCTGGCTCATTCTCATTCTCTTACCCTTGGGGGCAGACTGAAGTGACTGGATTCTACCACCTCATAAAAACACAGCGCCCCCCCTACCTTCCTGGCACCTGAAACCACAGGGGTGCAGCTATGGGCCTCTGCTCCTGCCTGTTCACTGAACGTCCACCTCCCACTACAATTTCTTGCCCCAGGGCACTGTGTCAATCTTTTGAGAAATGTTATTAAAATAAATCTGGCATTGAGGGGATAGCAAATAAGAAATAGCCTAAAGAGAGGAGGGAAGACTGATACACTGAAGGTGGAGAAAAAGAAATTTTCTCTGGGAAAGAAACGAGGGTAAAATGTCACTGGAGTAAAACCGTCTAAGGAGAATTAAAGGGAAGAGCAAAGACTTGTCCCCAGTGAGTCTTTTGAGTTAGTTTTCTTTTCCTTCTGGTTCCTGAATAAAACATTAAAAATGACTTTAGCCTACTGAAGATGTGATCAGAAATCAGGATAACAGAGCTTGGGGAGCCAAAGGCATTGTACACCATTGGGAAATATCAGAACGGGCTGAAGGTCATCTTGATCTCTCTGTGGAGGTATCTGGTGAAGGCTGTGTTCCTGTTCAACCACACTGCTTTTTTTTAACTGAGCCTTCCGTGGCTGGAGGGTGACTACAGCAGGAGTCTGGTCACCCAGTAACATCCTCTCAATTTTTTCTACCATCAGATCTCACAGGAGACTGACCCTTTGATTGGCCTTCGCAGAATACCAGAGAGAACAGCATGGCTTGCTCTAAGAGAGTCACAGAGATAACTTTGAAGTTGGAAAGTGACCTCTATCAAGAAGGCCTCCCCGGGATGTTATGAGGGTTAAACGCATTAATATTTGCACAGTGCTAAGAATAGGACCTGAATAGGTGGTTGTTGACAGTTGTTTTTTTTTTTTTTTTTTTTAAGAAGAAAAGGAAGGAAAATAAATGAGATGACTCAGCCAGGGCAAAAGGATAAGGGCAAGAACAAAGCTTTAATCTGCAGTTAATAATGTTCCAAAGGGCTTTTTAAAAAAAGAGCTTTAGCTATAACTAAGGGAGACATATAAATGAGAACAGGACTGACCCAGAACCAGGTGACACCAGTGTGCCTAGTCTAAGCATCCATCCTGAGTTGGTTAGCCAGCTTAAATCCTTCAATTGATTGCCCCTTTGCAATGAGAAAGAGCGTCCTGGCAGTGGAGCTGTGGTACTGGCCTGGCCTCCTGGTGGTGGTTATAAAGTCTGCGCCATGAGAAATGGCATAGCTACCCCCCTGGGGGGGGGGACACAGCCCCTGAGCTGTGAACCTCCTGCAGTCTCTCAGATACCTTTGTGACACTGATGAGCCCCTTATTTCCCCAGTGCATCTCCACCCTGCTGATGCTGGTCACCAGCGACATGTACACACTTATCAACTATGTGGGCTTCATCAACTACCTCTTCTACGGGGTCACGATTGCTGGACAGATCGTCCTTCGCTGGAAGAAGCCTGACATCCCTCGCCCCATCAAGGTGAGAGAACCTCTTTGGGGATCTGGTATCACCTTCATTTGATTCTAGCTGAGCTAATCCCGGTAGCAAGGGCCATGTGTGCTGGGACAGCCATTTCCTTTCTCCCCAGGAGATAGGACCAGGTAAATGACGGCAGGGGAATAAAGAGGTTAAATATTCCTTCAAAACAGCATTCCTGCCAGGGAATGTAGCTCAGTGGCACAGTGCCTGTCTGGCAAATGGGAGGCCCTGGGTTAGGTTCCCAGTAAAAAAAAAAAAAATCAAAACAGCATTCCATTGTTTCCCACCACTCCAGTCTTCAAGACTCCAGCTGCATTTTCAGGGCTCTCTGATGTTTCCCCCCTGTTCCTCTAGATAGATGGGTGGTCTCATCCCAGAGTGAGTTTCCTCTCATCTGCCTGTTTAGGTTCTAACTATATGAGATGTGGCAGCCCGCAGTCCCTTCTGCGTGAATCATTTGAACCCATGCTCAATCCCAGCCTGGGCAGCCCAGGGCACTGCCTCAGAAACAATAAATAAACAAATTCTAATCATTTTCTAAATGGGCCTCAAGTACCTTCTCTTTTTGAAGCTTTCCAGTGTTCTAGAGACCTTTTTCTTTTTCTTTTTTTTTTTAATTTTTTTATTTTTTTGGAACACTGCTGAAGATCAAACCCGGAGTGTGGCTCATACTAGGCAAGCACTGTACCACTGAGCTACATACCCAGCCTCCCTTTTTAAACTCCTGTGACCCTACATACGCTACTGTGCTTAGTGAACTTAATGATTGCTACAAAAATAATCTGTTACGATAGGAACTGATGGGATTGTTTACAAGATATACTAGAATGCTGAGTTCTTCTGCAGAACAGAATGATACAGGCCGGAACATTCCTAGAAATAGAGACTTGAATCTACTGGAAGATTCTTCCAGCTGAGAAATCAAGGGTTTTGCAGATCTCTCAGTTCTCCACTAGTATTTTCACTACTACTTTTCTTCCACTCAGAAAACCTGAGAGAGTTGGGCATGGTGGCGGCATGCCTATAATCCTGACACAGGGAGACTGAAGGGAAAGGATCACAAGTTTGAGTTCAGCCTGAACAACTTGGCAATTTTGCAAGACCTTGTGTCAAAATTGGAAAAAAAAAAAATGCTGGGATTTAGCTCAGCAGTGTAAGTGCCTGCCTGGCAAGCGCAAGGTCATAAGTTCAATCCCCAGTACAAAAAAAAAAAAAAAAATTTGAAAAAAAAAAAAGGCTAGAGATGTAGCTCATGGAAGACCTTGAGTTTAATCCCAAGTACCTTAAAAAAAAAAAATGCTGCTGGTCACTGTGGCACATGCCTGTAGTACTAACACTGGGAGACTGATGCAAGAGAACTACAGATTGGAGCCCAGCCAGAGCAATTAGCAAGATCCTGTCTCAAAAGTTAAAAAAATAATTACTAGCACATGTTTTCAATTCATAATGAACACGGTAATCAGAAGAAATTAGTCCATATCCATATAAATCTTAGTCCTTGTTACTCTTCTGTCCCTTCCCCTCTCTTCTCTGCCACTGGCCCATCTCTAGATTCCCTTCCTAGCTCCACAGAGTCTACCTTCCTAAAATTGCAAAAGGACTAGAGATGTAGCTCATGGCACAGCACTTACCTAGCATGCACAAGGCCCAGGACTCAAGTCCCAGTACCACAAAAAGAAAGATAATTTAAAAAGAAAGAAAAACAGGCGGAGGAAGAGAAATCAAGGGACGATGAAGAATAACCTCACCTCTCCTCTGAGAGGGGTGAATGTGGAGGAGAAGACAGCCCCTAGATCCAGAGGAGGGCTGTTCAGGGACCCCCCTGCCAAGTGGCCAGTAAGGACAGGGAAGCCCATGGAGTCAGTGCTGCTTTCTGAACTATACAGACAGGGCCCAGCCTGCTTTAGACCATGCTAGCTTTCCTGATTTCTTGGCTCTTGGCACATTTATCTCCTCAAGTTGCTTGAGAGAAACAAATCTGGGCTGATGCTGGTGAGAGGGGTGGGCATTTGCTCTGGTGTGTCCAGATAAAGGCCCTGCCTAGAAATGGGTGGGAACCAGACCCAGGTCATTTCCTGCCTGCCTCTCCACTCAGGGCTTCGTCAAGGGTATTGTAAGCTCTCCATCCTCATGGCTTCTCTGGCTGCCACAGGCACTGGGCATGGATGCTGAGGCATCAGACCCAACCTGAGAGGACATAAGCAATGAGCATTTCCTCTCTGGTCTCCATCTTCTTCCTGTCCTGCTGTCCAAGCTCACCAACATTTGTTGACACTGTGCCTGCCTTATCAGAGCCCGGGGTGTGGGACACAGCTGAGTGAAATGCTATCTTCATCCGCAAGGAAGGGGATGCAGGAGAGAGGGAGCCTGATGCCTGAGGCGGTGGGGGCCACACGTAGCTCACAGTGCTTCTGCTCCACAGATCAACCTGCTGTTCCCCATCATCTACTTGCTGTTTTGGGCCTTCTTGCTGATCTTCAGCCTGTGGTCAGAGCCAGTGGTGTGTGGTATTGGGCTGGCCATTATGCTGTCAGGAGTGCCTGTCTATTTCCTGGGTGTTTATTGGCAAAACAAGCCCAAGGGCTTCAGTGACTTCATTGGTGAGTTAATAAAGGCTCAGACCCCTCAGGCTGGGATGGGGTGGTCTAGAGAAGGCGCCACCAGAATTAAGATCAGGAGCCCCATCTAGCCGAGCTTTACCTGAATCGTCAGGGCTGTGGAGAAGGAAGCAGGGCAGGAATGGTGACTGCCTTCCCAGAGCCTTCTGGGGAGAGAATAGTTCACATTTCCACACAGACCTTAGTCCTGCAAGCATAGGTAGCCACCAGCCATCTCCAGGAGTTGCTCCTTGGGCTGGTGGAGACCAATGTAGACCCAGGAATTGGTCAGTGGGCATTGAGAAGGGAAGGCTGGGGCCTTGGTGAGCAAAGGGTGGCCAACAGAGGATGCCAGAGACAGCCGTAGTTGCCGTCTCCCAGAGAGGGAACTGAGACAGGGCTGGGCTGCTCTGCTGAGATGGAACCTGGGGCAGAAGAACTGGTCCAGCTCATGGCTGCATGACAGGGCCAGTGGGACACAACCCTGAGCCACTTTCTGTGTGGTCTTCTTCCACAGAGTTGCTAACCTTGGTGAGCCAGAAGATGTGTGTGGTCGTGTACCCCATGGAGGAGGGAGACTTGGGGACAGAGGGGATGAGTGAGGACGTGGCAGAGCAGCGGCAGTCCTTCTACCAGCCGGCTCCCACCAAGGACCAAGACTCAGATGGGCAGCTGCAGGCCTGAGGACTGCCTGCTTATCAGCTAACTGCACCCTCCTTCCTCCCCTTCCTGCCCTGTCCCCCTGCCCAGGTCCCTCAACACACACACACACACACACACACACACCCTCTGCTTCTATCCAGCAGGAGCAGGACTTGGGTGTACAGTATGAGCAGTTACAAACAAAATTACTGGTATCTGTACCCGAAGACCTAGCCTGTCGCCCCAAGGCCCCATTCAGGCGCCACATAAGGGCAGCCCACACTCTGAGCATCAGAGGAGAGTGGAGACGCCAAGGGGGCCCTGCAGTGCCTCCCCAGGCCCTGCCCTCAGTGCCTCTTAGGAAGCTGAGCTCATTACTGCCTTCCCTCCCCACTGCTGAGCTCAGGAAAGCCTCAGTTCAGAGAGAAGAGGCAGCCACCATGAGTTGGTTGGGGAAGACAGGCTCCAAGGAATGCATCACCACTGAAGGTCGGATGGAGAGACCCAAACCCTCTTTCTTCACCACAAACACAAAAGTAGAGGAGATGCTTCCCTCTGCGCTCTTCTCCACCCTGGGCTCCCTGTTGGAGAAAGGCTCTCTTCAGGGCCCCTCCTCCCCACTGAGCTGAGGACCACCAGGTGAGGTCAGCAGCTCCCCACCTCCAGCCCTGAGCCAAGCCTTGGGAAAGGCTCACCTTGCAGCAACCTAGCCCTGCCCCCTCTGCCCCCCACCTCAACGTGGTGCCAAAGCTCCCTGAAGCCAGAAAGCCGCCTTACTTGCAGTGTGGTGGATCTCCCCTTCTCCCGCCCTCCCTCTCCTGTCTCCTAGTGACCATGCCACTCAGCTCCTCCTCCAGCCCCACCCCCGAGAAGGGGCAGTCACCCAGTAACTTTCTGACTCTGCAGCCATGCCCCTAAAACCCATGTGGAGCCAGCACTGCCGGCCCCTCCTGTCATGTTCTTTCCCCCTCTCTGGACCTTGGCTTGGGGACCAGGTGTGAAGGATCCCTGAGCCCTTCAGGCCTGAAACCAGAGCCAAACCAGCCTTAAGTTACCTTCCATCCAAGAACTGGACCTAAAAATACTCCCTTGTTTCTAACCCTCAGGACAGATGTATTAAATGCCTTCCCTGGGTGGCAGGGTGCTTTCCTGCCCCCGCCTCAGAGCTGCCTGGTCCACAATCTGGGGAGCTATCTGGGAGAGCATTTTCCGAAGACCTGTTCCCCTCTCCACTGCTAACCCTCAATAACCCCCCCTTCTGGTCTCACCGCCTTCCATCTTTGGGTAGGATGAAAGGGCAGCGGCAGAATGGTGCCCACTTTGGGGACCCTCACACAAACGTCCTCTCTGTAAAATACGGGCTTCTGACCTTTTCCTGTGCTCCAGAGGAAGGTGATGGCATTTGTTCAGGCCTGGCCGCCTCCAGCCACACCTGCTGTGCTGAGGACACAGAACCCTTTTATCCAAAAACAGGACCCCCTCTTCTGTCTCCTTAAACTGGAACACACGGGGAGCCCCTCCCGGTCTCACAGCATCTCCTAGCTTCCCACCTGGCTCACCCGGACCCTCAGTAAGACGTTGGGTCTGGGCTGAGTCGTGGCCCCTCAGAGTAGACACCAGCCAGGCTGGAGGGGCCCGGAGGACCAGGGGACCTTCTTCCTCTTTCCTCCCTTCTCACTCCTCCAGCCTCTTCCCCCCTTGCAATTATTATTATTATTTTCTTTTTTGTAAAGTGGATGCCTTACTTTTTGGATAAATATTTTTGAAGCTGTTACTTCTGTTTCTTTTGGATTTTTTTAAATAGAAGATTGTTTTGGGGAGTGAAATTAGATCCTTGACAATAAACTTGTCATAAAGTTGGTTTAGGTTTTAGAATTTTGTTCATTTGTTTTGTGGGGGGTCTTGTTTTTCTTCTCATGTAATAAAATTTTAAATGGAAATGAAATCAGTGGTCTTCATAATTAAATAACCTGAAACTGAGTCACCAGGCATTTTGTATTAGTCAGGTCCCTGCTTGCCACATGCACCTTCCAGCATGGAATTCCTAAAATCTTGTGATCTGAGTGCCATCAGGCTGACCCAGAGACTTGGGTCTGTACATTCAAACAATTAATTCTTTCTATGGGGTCCTGAAGTGTCACTAAGTTCCTACTCTCTGCACCTTCCCAAGAGCCTGAAAATCAACTGGGAAAAAGACAACCACTGGCCAGCTGTGGGGGTGCACACCTGTATCCCCAGCACTTGGGAGGCTGAGGCAGAAAGATTGCTTTGAGTTCAAGGCCAGCCTGGTCTACACAGTGAGTTCAAGGCTAGTTTGAACTGCATAGAAAAACCCTGTCTCAAAGAAAAAAGGGACGGAAAGATTGAGAGACAGAGGAGAGGAGAAAAGAGAGGGAAACGGAGGAAGACTGAAAATGTAGCTGCATGATAGACTACTTGCCTAACATGTCTGAGGTCCTGGGTTCAATCCCCAGGACTGCAAAGGATGAACTCGTCACCATTCAAAATGGGACAGCACCAGGCTGAGTCAAGTGAGGTAAAAGCAGGGGATGGTGTCCCTAAAGCCTGGCAGCAAAGCCTTCTTGTGCTGAGGCAAATGGAAAAGGAAATGATGGGCTGCTTCTGTAATGAGACTCAGGGGACTGCCAGGTACAATGGCACATGCCTCTAACCCCAGAACTCAGGAGACTGAAGCAGGAGTATTTCAAGTTCAAGGCCAGCCTGGGCTATGTAGTGAGACCCTATCTGAAAACAAAGGTGCGACCAAGCATTCAAGGGGCCCAGGAGGTAAGGCTGGGTCCCTCGGCTGTGCAGAACCATCTGACAGGACAATTTCTGGGAGAGAGCCCAGGAGGATTACTGGGCTAGGACTAAGGAGAAAGAAGAAGAGTGAAGGCAGCTGTGCACCTCCTGGGATCTCGGGGAACTGTTAGAAGCAGCTGATGGGATGTGACCCACTCCTTGCTTCTGTCCCCTGCTTTGGGGGCAGCCCTCCCGCTGTTCTCTCCAGAGCAGCAGCCTAGGCGGCAGCCCCTGTGAAGACATCACCCTTCACCATCTGGGACACGATGCTGACGTGGCAGGAAGGTCATCTCCACTGCTAGTCGGGGCCTGGTGCCTTCACACCTGCTGTGTGGCTGGCAGTTCGCCCTCCCTAAGACCCTGAGTGGGAGGCCAGACCCAAAGTGGCTGTGTGTCTTTGGCCAAGTCACTTCAGTTGGTTAGGAGAGAGAGACAGAGACAGAGAGGGACAGAGAGGCTGTGAATGACAGACTGAGACCGAATCCAAACAGTTCTCTAACTTGGCGGAGGCCAAGCTGGTGCAGGAGGCCATCCCGGAAGACTCACATCCACCTAAGCCTGATACACCTGCTCTCCCTGGCCTGCGGGGTCTCCTCTGTGTTACCTGCTTCTAGCAGGCCCTGCCCACTCTGATGCCCCCTTTTTCTGTAAAGTGACACCTGCTGATCTCAATGTGGTCAGAGGGGCAAATGTGAGTCTCCTCTTGGGCAAAAGGCGCCAAGCTTTTTCCATCTTAACACTGCCAGTCACTCTAGTGCTAGACATTTCAGGTGCTCTGAAATGCACCAGAATTTGGGAACCTTTTGACAATCACTAAAGTCATAGGTTCTCATTCATTAATACAGTCACTCAGTACATCTTTTTTCTAGCTTTTCTGTATGCTGCATGAACCACAGACTTATTCCTGAATTTTCCAATTCAGTCCAGACCTCAAAGATTTTCTGTCCCAATAAAAATATTCAAGCCAGGCATGGCAGTACACACCTGTAATCCCAGCGATCAGGAACAAGAGGTGTAGTTCAGCGGCATAAGTGCCTGCCTGGCAACACAAGGTCCTGAGTTCAATTCCCAGTACCCCCCCAAAAAAAAACCCCTCAGACCTGCAGTTGGGAGGCTGAGGCGGAAGGATCATCTCAAGTGCAAGTCCCCTGTGCTATCTACCTATAGAGAATTCAAGGTCAGCCTGGACTACACTATAAAACCCTGTCTCAAAAAAAAAAAACTATAAGTATTAATTAGGGCCAGGCATGGTGACACACAACTGTAATCCCAGCACTCGGGAGACTCATCCACCTCCCTTTGGGGAATCCTTAATAGAGGGCTGTCACAAAATCACTCAGATAACCCAAGCAAGTAGCGAGGACAGCGGCACAGGGGAAATGATTCTACGGACTGGAGAAGGCATCTTTCCCCTTCACATCAAGAATCTCCAGCCCTGGCTGGCACTGCCCTCCCAGCTCCTTTCCCTCCTGCCCAGAGCCCACACTGCTGCCCTCATGTCCACAGCCCCACTGCCCCCACCAAACCCTCAGTTACTGGAAAACACTGATGTCAGTGTGTGGGCAGCGTCACCCATCCAAGGAACCTAGGGGCCCGGATCACTTATCTCACTATGGCTCAAGCTTTCTCATTTCCTGCTGGCTTTATTTACACATCTCTCTGTTTCCTCCAGCACCCAATTCTCTGCTACTGACGCAGACTGTCCCCTCCCCACAGTGGTCCACTGAGGGCGAAGGAGTTCTCTGAGTCACACCTTAACCCCTGCGCCACCACTTCAGCCCTGAGCCATGCAGGGAGCCCATGGCCCTTCCTGACACCCACAAGGAGGCATCCTCGGGTGACCTTGGACAGCTCGGTCTCTCGGCCTTGTCTTGCTGTTGATAAAAGAGGGACAAAAATACTATCTGCCATGCCTTCTTTCCTACCTAACTCACAGCGAGATGGTCAGTGTGGAAAGTGAATGCTACAGTGACTGAAAACAATTTGTCTGGGCCGGGGATATAGCTCAGTGACACAGTGCCTGCCTGGCAAGCGCAAGGTCATGCGTTTGATCCTCTGTACCAAAAAACAACAAACAAACAAAAACAGCAGTTTCTTTGAAAACAGCTAGCATTATTTCTGGGTCAAAGAGGGAGGTGGTGGTACTTCTCAAGACAAGGCCCTGGCACCAGCCCTCCCAGTTTACCCACCCTCAGCATAACCTGATTGCAAGCCCCCATGCTGGCCCTGCTTCCCCTTTCCTCCTCAGTGCCAAAGTCTTAGCCAGTGCAGGGTTGACAAAGATGCCCTCTGCTGTCCATTTTATTCTGAACCACCGCGCTCTTTAAATCCAAATTTTGGGCCAATATTGCCACCTAGTGGTCAAATTGGGCACTGCTGCCAAAGTGAAGTTGTGTGGCTTTGGTACTTGAAATGGTACCAAGATCTGTAATGGATAGAACTCGCCCAGTCTACCTCCTGAGATCTGTCTCCAGTGCATGCAGACCTCCCCATACCAGCTCAGGGGTTCTGAGCATATCTGACCATGCTTTGAGCCATGCATAGAGCACTTGGAACAAGTGAGGCAGTAGGACGGAAGGGAAGATGTCATACAGAGGAATAACATACCTTACTTCTCAGCAAGTTACATTTGCATCTTTTACTTTACTGTTCAGTATCACAGATTGCATCCACATTTGCCCCACTGTGGCTCACTGTCAGGGACAGCCCCTGGAGTGCCTGACAGATAAAAACATCCAGTGTCCCACAGGGCACTCTAAGCATTTTCTCCTAATAGAAGAGCCACTAACACATTTCTGTGTATCTTTCTTTTCACCAGACTTACACCCCCTATTGAAGATGAAATTCAACAGATAAAAGTAGGGCCATAGCAGGTACCTCTGACAGAAGGGAGTGGGGGGTTCCCAAGGAAACATAAAAGGGAAATTGGGGGGGGTGCAGCACAAAGCCAAGAAGTACAGAGAAGAAGCCATGGGCTTCTCCTAGAGACCCTAACATAGAGCCCCAGAAAGAAGTGATGACAACAGAGTAAGCTTCTCAAACCTACAAGAGGAAGTACGCCCAAGAGACAGGCTCCGGAGGTCAGAGAACAGCCATGCAGAAGGAAAGACAGCAAGCTGAGCTGCAGCGAGCTCCTGAGCCTGCACACCAGGGCACAGGAAGTGGGAGGCTGAGTCTCCAGCCCAGAGTTGGGGGTGAAGTGCCAGCCTGAGACCTGCAAAGCAGGGCAGCTGGAAGAGAGCTGTTGGAGCCCCTAGAGTACAGCTGAGCCCCAGTGCTAGGCAGCCCAGCCATGCCCAGGCAGGAAATGCATTAGTGTCTGGGCTACTCACAGACCCTGTTCAAAAGCCTAGCAAAAGGCACGCCCTGCACCAAGGCACAGGCCCATGGGGTCACTGTTTCTCAAACCTCTCGAACAACCCCTCTGGCTGGCATCCAGGAGAGTGTTGTGGGAGGTGGGGCCACACGCGGAACTGGCTGCCCCTGAGGGTAGGTGGAGCCCAGAACTGGGGGGACCTGGGAGGAAGGCGTGTCAAGGGAGGAGTTCAGGCCAACTGGGGGTCGGCACTGGGGAAGGGCTGTCTCTATTGGCCTGACTTGGCACCTCATTCTGCACAGAACTTCTTGGAAGTTGGAGGGAGGAGGACATTGAGAGTGAGGTGTTACCCTCAGGGAGGATTTGGAATTCCCTGGGCTTGACAGGGAGGGAGAGGCAGGCTCAAAAGGGTCAGCTCTGGAGCATCTCCAGAACCCTGGCTTGGGCTTCACAGAGGGTGCCCCAGCTGCTAAAGAGGGCAGGGGCTCATTTCTCAAAGGTCTGCATCCCTCCCTCTGGGGTGTGCCCTGCCCCTCCCTGAGTCACCCCAGGGAGAGAGAGGGGGAAAAAAGGGAAGAGAGGCATTGACTGCAGAGGAAGGAAAAGGAAGCAGAGCAGAAGAGGGAGGAGAGAAGCCACACAGGAGTGGGTGACAAAGAAGACCAGAGAGGGCAGATCTAGGGCAGATCTAGGGCAGGGGAATATCGAGGGAGGGCAGGCTGAGCATCCAAGGGGTGCCCCAAGAGCAGGGCCCAGGGGCGGGGAGCGAAAGGGGAGGGGCGGCCATGTCCCACGGGACCTACTATGAGTGTGAGCCTCGTGGCGGCCAGCCACCACTTGAGTTCTCAGGGGGCCGAGCTGGGCCCGGGGAGCTGGGGGACATGTGTGAGCATGAGGCCTCCATCGACCTCTCTGCCTACATCGAGTCCGGGGAAGAGCAGCTGCTCTCTGACCTCTTTGCTATGAAGCCAGCACCTGAGGCCCGAAGTCTTAAGGCCCCGGGAACTCCTGCCTTCCCTCACTATCTGCCGCCTGACCCCCGGCCCTTCGCCTACCCACCACACACCTTCGGCCCAGACAGGAAGGCACTGGGGCCTGGCGTCTACAGCAGTCCAGGGAGCTACGACCCCAGAGCTGTGGCTGTGAAGGAGGAGCCCCGGGGGCCAGAGGGCAGCCGAGGTGCCAGCCGAAGTGGCTACAATCCCCTGCAGTACCAAGTGGCACACTGCGGGCAGACGGCCATGCACTTGCCCCCGACCCTGGCAGCCCCCGGCCAGCCTCTCCGCGTCCTCAAGGTAAGAGCAACTCAGTTCTCCCAGCACCTGGGGGCTGGGGTGAGGTTGGTGTGAATGGGGACTCGGGTCCGAGTATGCTGATGGGTCTGGCGTTGGTGTTACTCTGTGAAACTGACACACCCAGGTCCACTGTGTTCACTGCCATATTTCGAGCCACCTCCTTCCCTCTGAATTTCCTCTGTCCTGAATGTCACCATGTCCTGAAGGTCTGTGGCAAACCGACCCCACCGGCGTCCCTGCTGCCCACCATGCCCTCCTCTTGTTTCTTTGTCACCTGCTTCTGGAAGAGAAAAGGTCTGCTGATTGCAAAACAGGAGACTGATCACAGATGGCTGAGGGTCAGTGTCCTGCCATGAAGGACCTCAATGACCACTTGACCTGGGTGACAGGCCCTGGCCTGGCGTCCTAAGGCTGGGCTGCTGAGATTCTTGCTTGGCCTCCACTCTGCCTCCAGCTGGGCCCTCACCTCTGTCCCTCTGTGCCTTCTCTCCAGGCCCCTCTGGCCGCTGCTGGAGCCCCCTGTAGCCCCCTCCTCAAGGCGCCCTCCCCAGCTGGCCCTTCCCACAAAGGCAAGAAGGCAGTGAACAAAGACAGTCTTGAGTACCGACTGCGGCGCGAGCGCAATAACATCGCTGTGCGCAAGAGCCGAGACAAGGCCAAGCGGCGCATTCTGGAGACGCAGCAGAAGGTGCTGGAATACATGGCCGAGAATGAGCGTCTGCGCAGCCGCGTGGAGCAGCTCACCCAGGAGCTGGATACCCTCCGCAACCTCTTCCGCCAGATCCCCGAGGCTGCCAACCTCATCAAGGGTGTGGGGGGTTGCAGCTGAGCCTGGCGGATGGACTGCTGGCCCCCGACCCCAGCCCACCCTGGAGACCCCTACCCGGCTGCAGCCCTGGAGCCTGTCACTGGCAGAGCCTACGGCACAGACTATGGACAAGGACAGCCAAGTGGTTAGGGAGGGCAGGACGCAAAGGTGCTGTGACTGAATAAACTGCACTGCGCCTTGGGCCAGGGCTGTTTGCTGGGCTAGGCTATGTGTATGTGTGCGCGTGTGCGCGAGTGTGTGTGAGCGGAGAGAACAGCTCGGGGACCAGATGAATGTGTGGGAAGACACGTCCAGAGCCCAACGTGCCACAGTCAGGCTCGTGTCTGTCGCTCTGCTCTTCTGTCCCCATCTATCTGGCTGTTCCCCATCTACACATTCTATGCTTGTTAGCTAAAGGGATGCTCCCCTTGCCTGCCCCACCCTCCAGGACATGGGACACCTCTGGATGCCCTCCTGAGAAAGCCTGGGCTTGTAGGGCGACTCCAGTACCCACTCCAGGCTGTTCTCTCTCCAGAGAGTATAGGTCACCTGCCCCGGGTGACTCTTCAGGGAAAAAGTCCAGATCCGCTCTGCATTTTTACTTTTGAGACAAGCTCTTCCTGTGTATTCCAAGCTGTCTTAGGACTTACCATGTAGTGCAGGCTGGCCTCAAATGCAGGCGACCGTCTTGCCTCAGCCTACAGGCATTTGCTACCACAGCTGGCTGAGGCCTCAATCCAGCAATCCGTCACTTCTTCCCAGTTCCACAGCCTCAATCTACCAGACTAACTTCTCCCCACCTCTGCTCCCACCCACCTGCTCCAATCTTTATCCCTCATCCCATGGGGCTCTTCCCTAAAATGAGATTCTGAGGGGAAGGAATCAGTTGGGAAAGACCCTGAGAACTACTTGTCTGTGAGAATGTAGATAAAGAGGAAGAGGAGAGTGTGTAAGTAGCCACGAAACACCACACTGAGAGCATTTTCCATCTCATAGACCTTCCTACGGCCTAGGAAGCAGAATAGTACATTAATCTTGAGCCACAGTCTGCATCTGCCTCTGCTACTCACTTGGTGTGTGACCTGGAGCCAGTTATTTCTCCGTTCTGTGCCTCAGTTTCCTCACCTGAAAAATGGGGATAATTATAATACTCTTCCCGTAGTGTTGCTATAGTCAAGGAATATGGAGCCTGGCACATGGTAAGCATGGGTATTTGTGAGTCCCGCTTGCTATGACTGGAACAACCTTAAACATCTCATTTTGCAGATGAGGAAACTGAGGTCTCAGGGAGGACAGGGACTTACCCAGAATCACTGAATTTTTAGAGGCAGAATCAAAATTAGCTCCATAAAAATCACAGATCTCAAGAGATGTTGGCAGAGACCTCAAGAGCTCTTCTGGTGAGTTTTACCCTCAGACAAGCAAGATAGTGGCAGCCACAGCTTATAGATAAAACAGTGAGGGCCAGAGGTGAGGAGAGGTACTGCTGAAGCTCCCTCAATGCCTTCGTGGCCTCAGCAGCTGGCTCCAAGTCCCATTCTGTGCTCACAACTTCCCTCAGAAATGCAGGTAGAGCACAGGATTCCTGAAGTGAACATGAATTGTCTGACAGGTCAGACTCAGGACAGAACAAGGATCCAGTTCCTTCTCAGTCACTGCTGAAAAGCCTGAGTTGAACAAGGAATTACTTTCTCAGAGAGAGAGAGAGAGAGAGACTTTGTTTGGCTGGTTTTTGGTTTTTTGAGACAGGGTCTCATCATATAACCCAGGCTGGCCTCGAATGCTTGCTGATCCTCCTGCCTCAGCCTCCCAAGTGCTGGAATTACAAGAGTGCACCACCATGCACATCCAGGAGAGAGATTCGTATCTGGATCATCCTAGTTCTCTCTGTTTTTCTGCCTTACTCCTCTCTCTCTACTCCCTTCTCCTCCACTTCCTCCCAAGCCCTATTGGCACAGACCTCCTACCCTTGTGTACCAGATCTACTCCAGCCAGGACTCAGTCCCTTCCCAGCCTCTATCTCCTTTCCAGGCACCAGCTCTCCTACTTCTGTGTCCTGAAACCCCTGCACCAGGTCTGGTTTGGGCAAAGAAACCCCAAGTTTGGAAGCTTGGGTGGAGAGACTGATGGCAGCAGTCTGAGTGTGGGTGGGGAGACATTTCATCGGTGCCTGGGAGAATCCTCTCACCTTCCCTTTGGCCCAGGGGGATGCATTGCATAAGGGGGGTTTGTACACAACTCGGTAAGTGACTCAACCTCCGGATTTCCTCCTCTCAGCTCGACCACTGTCCCCAGACTGCTTTTCAAGGTCCTGGATGGTGGGACCTGGGTTGCTCCAGCACTGACCCCGAGCTTCTTTCCCACAGCTCAGAACCGTGTCTCCTCCCAGCCTCGCCATCCACCTGCACCTCCTCAGGGCACCAGATCTAAAGAGTTGCATCCCCACTTCCCCTGCAAGACCTCCACAGAAGGCAGGGTACAGCAATGGCATCTCCACCCTTCCCTGTCAGACCATATCCCAGGGAGATGACTCCACCAGGAAGGCCCGAAGCCTGCAGGGGGATTTTAGGCTCACCTTGGCTAGCTTGGGCCAAATTTATTAAACAAGTCTTTGTCAAGCATCTCTTCTGTGAGTGAGACAAATTCTCAGCTGAAGGGGTAAGAAGAGAAAAGGCAATAAATGTATTTGATGTCTTCTTAGCCCCTCCAGGTCTCCACTACCACTTCTCACCCTATCCAGCCCCAATGGGCACCTCCACCACTTCCCCACGCCAGCCGCTTTCCCTAGATCCTGTTCTTCACACCTTTATTCCAGCACTTGGGAGGCTGAGGCAAGAAGATCCCCACAAATTCAAGGCCAGCCTGGACTACATAGTGAGTTCAAGGCCAGCCTGAGCTACGTAACAAGATCTTGTCTCAAAAATAAATAAATCAAGAATTCAAGCAATAAATAAATGATAAAGTATTCTGTTCAAGCCTCACTGGGAAAGCTATTTAACTGGGGAAGTTAAGGAAGGCCTCTCAGAGGAAGTGACAGTGAAGTTAAAAACTAAAAATTCTCAAGAAGGAGGCAGATACACTGATGCGGGGAAGAGTGCTCAGAAAGAACAGCAAGTACAAAAGGTGTCTAGCAATCAAGGGGAAGAAGCCAAATGTAGCTTATGCATGGAAAAATGAGAGAGGAAGCAAGAAAAGGACCTCCAGCTTCAGAAAGAAGTGGCAAATGCCTCATTTCTATCCCCTCTTCCCAGGAGGACTGACCCCAAGAAGCTGGGGTAGGGTGCCGAACAGGCTCATCTCTGTCACTGGAACTGGTTTCCTGGGGCTGTCCCTGGGGAAAGCAGATGATAGGAAAAGAGCCCAAGCAGGGATAGGTAGCCAGGCTCCTATCTGGAGAAGAGATCCAGGATTAGGGATTGGGAAGCATTGAAAACCAGCAAGTCAAGGCCCCCAACAGCATATTCAAACTGCTGTTGTTTTGGAACAAAGGCGCACTTTTCCTTCTCGAGCCCTACTGGAGACCAGATGACAGGCTTGAGCTAAGACAAGACCTCAGGTCACAGGAAGGCTGCAAGGAGGAAGGTGGCGGGGAGACACGCAGAGAGGGAGGAAGCTGCCCAAGGTGAGTCTGCCAAGGTCAGTCACCGGCTGCCAGCGTGACTTTCACAAGCCACTGCCCTCAGTGTACACCTCCCACCTCCCACCACGTTGCCACACACCCGGGCCCCCAGGGCCCCCATCCCAATGTTGCAAGATCCCTGTCAGGGCTGTGGCTGGAAGGGGGCCTCATCACCTCCACCGCTTGCCCTGCTCCAGGCTGGTGAGGGGACCCTGGGGTGGAGGTGTGGGAGATGCCAGGGCTGAGGACCTATGCGTGCCTCTTGAGTTCTCACCAGTCCCAGTGGCAGACACCTCCTTGCTGGACACTGCCTAGGCGGATCAAGGTGAGAGTGGTCTAACCTGGACAGGACTTCCAGTGGCCCCTGTCAGCTGCTGCCAGAAGCAGGCCTGGCCTAGTCTCGAAAGACCTCAATGGCACATGACAAATTCTCCTCGTGGGAAGGAAGGGTGGGTGTTTTCAAAGGAAAAGGCTACAAGCTGACTTTATCCAAATGCCCATCAACTGTGACTTCCAGGAGCAGAGGAAGAGCCCTAGGACCTGGCAAGTCGAAGAGACTCTCCCACTTGTGTGGCTATAGCCTCCAACTTCTCTTTTAGGATGAAACAGGGCTCTGAGGGAGAGGCAAGCTCTGCCAACAGCGGAGCCGGGTCCACACCCCGTAGCTAAGTTTTGCCCTGATGGCCCAAGTTGTCCACATTCCTGTCATCCCCACACCTAGTGTCCTGTCACCTGTGGCTGGGCCATCCAACTCTGCTGCAATTGGGACGGTTTGCAAAACGCTTGCTAGCTCCCCCTTTGTCACCATCTGAGGTTAGGACTGTACTTGGGAGATAAGCTGGGGCCCCACCCGCCAGTCCCACAGACTGCTGGTCTGCTGCAATCGGGATGGTTTGCAAAACCCCTGCCGGCTCCAGCTCTGTCACCATCTGAGGTTAGGGCTGCACTCCAAGATAAAGGCCGGCCCCACCCACGGCCCTGCCTTCAAACCTCTAGAGCAGCTCGGCCCAACCGGACAGAACTCCTGGAAGCTCACCCACAGAGGGTCAGGCCCACTTCGCTTCACCGCGGGGCTCCCCTCACACACACCACATTCACTCATTTGCTGAAAGGCACTTAGTGAACACCCAGGTCAGGAGCAGTCAGGTGCTCTGCTTGGAGAAACTATGCAGTGAATAAGGAAGATGGTCCCCGTCCCTATGGAGTTTACAGACTAGTGAGAGTGACAGACAAACTTGAGGTTACAAGCCAATACATAATTCTAAATGATGGGAATTGCTGTGTGGTAAAAGTAAAGGATGATTAGTGACAGACATTAACCACGACATCTGCTTTAAATGAGAGAGCCAGGGCAGGGAATACTTCCTTTATGGGAGAAGCACATAAGCAAATATCTAAGAGGTGAGTAGAAATGTGCCTGGTAAAACAGAGAGGTGTGTGCAGAGATCCCTAAGCAGGTTCTTCCCCTCACTGGCAGAGGCCAGGATGAAGGCTGAGGCAGGGAGCAATGCCCAGGATGAGGCAGAAGGGAGGCTGAGGCCAGGTTCCCTCAGGAGGCACTCAGAGCATCATGGGAGGATTGATATTCTGAGGGAAGAGGACAGTCATTCTCTTTGACTGGGAAAGGGAAAAATAGCAATGGCTTTCAGTACAGACGGGTTTATAGCAGGTAGAGCCTGTTCTTGTCTAATGGTTTTTAATCTTCACTGAGAAAGAAGAGGTAACTAAAAGTGGCTGAGCCAGGCATGATGGTACACACCTGTATTCCAGCACTCAGGGAGGCTGAGGCAAGATCAACAAGAATTCAAGGCCGGCCTGGGCTACACAGTGAGTTCAAGGCCAATCTGGACTACATAGTGAGACAAAAACCAAAATAAATAAAATGGGCTGAGCTGGAGGACAGTCTTGAAGATACAAACCCCTGATGATGAGGGTCAAAGAGGGAACTAACTGCTGAGATTTCTGACTTGGGAATAAGTAGTTGAAGTTGATGGACATTTTACCATGACAGCAGTTTGTCCTCTGGGCCGATTGTCCCTTCCATTGGTCCTTAGCTGCTCCAGAGCAAGTGCAGACAAAAGTTGGGGTTGAGGATTAAGCAGGGAGGTGGGATGAGAAGGACACATGAGGAGAGGTTGAGGGCATTTAGAAGAGGGTTCCAGCTGCAAATCTGGAACTGAGTGAGGCAGAGAAGGGGAGAGGGAAAGATGGGAAGGGTCAGCTCCCCAGGGAACTTGAGAACGACTGCAGTAAACCAAATTGGTAAATGAGCCACGAGGAAAGGAGATCATATCAGAGAAGGGGAGGTTTGATTCAGTTATTTCGTAGGTGCTGCAGTTTCTGGTAATGATAAGGCTCCGGCTCTGAGGTGGCCGTGACTTGGCACAGGAATGGAGCGGAAGGTTAGAGAGGAGGCTCAGTGTGCTGCAGGGACATGGCCTGCAGGACAGGACCTCAGCCTTGACTGCTCTCACCCCCAGCCCTGGTCCCCCTACCCCTCAGGTTCTGTCTTCACCGCCTCCCTCCCCTCCACCCCCAGCTCTCTCCCTTCTGTTCTTTTGTCTAAACTCATCCTCCCTCCTCCCTCCTCCCTTCTCCCTTCCTCATCACCACCCTCCTCCTCTCCCTTTGTCCTTTCACTCCTCACAGTGTCATCTCCCCTCTGACCCTCAAGAAGCAGGGTGTGGGTTCAAATCCACTCTACCATTCACCACCTGTGCACACTGCCTGATTTTCCTGTGCCTCAGTTGTGAAATAATAGTAATCCCTGGAAGAATTCCCTGAGGACAAAGCACTTGGAGCAGTGTGTGGGCACGAAGCAGAGCTTGATGGAATGATTCTTATTCTTGCTCTCTCCTCATAATTTATTGATTTACTTCTTTTCAGTACTGGAGAGTGAACCCAGAGCCTTCCTTCACACTAAGATATACCCCCAACACCTTTTTGTTTTTTGTTTAAAGACAGAGTCTCGGTAAGTTATTAAATTGCCCAGGCTGTGCCCGAATTTGCAGTCCTTCTGCCTCAGCTTCCCTGAGTGCTGGGATTACAGACACGTGCCGCCACACCAGACAGCTTTCTTATCGCCATCTCATCTCCACTCCCCCTCTGCAGCTACTTCACACATCTTCAGGGAGGCAGAAGTGAAGAAGACTCACCCCTGTGAGAGTGTACGCATATAATCCATATCATCGCAGCACTTGGGAGGCCAAGGTAGAAGGATCAAAAGTTTCAGTACCAGTTTGGATGATTCGGCAAGATTGGGTCTCAAAATAAAAAATAACAAGAGCTAGGAATGTAGTTTAGCGTTAGAATGCCCCTGGATTGAATTCCCAGTACCACACACACACCAAAAAACAAAACAAAACAAAAAAGAGAAAACTAGCCCCTGCCAGCAATCCACTAGGGAAACACACACACAAAGTCAGAATACTATAATAAATATTACATCAAAGGTATGACAGAAATCCTATTTGGAAAGTCAAGGCTATGCAAACTAATTCTGCTAGGAGAGCAAAAGAGAAGTCTCTGTGGTCAGATAAGCTGGACGTTGAAATATGAGGAAGAACCTGCAGGACAAAGGCAGGAAAGAGGGTCCAGGGAAGAGCTCAGGTGTTTCTCTCGGGTGCTTCCTCCATCTGCGCGGGGCTGACAGCAGAACCGCAACAAGTAAGTGTTAGCTGAGGGACCCCTCCTGTGGGAGGCTGTTGTATGGGTCCGTGGGGCCTCACGCGGCTGCTTACAGGCATGTGGTGAGGAAAAGAAGGTGTTCCTGCGTCCCTCCAGCTGGTGTAGGAAGCTCCACCCACACATCTGAAGCTAGGATCCACCCCAGTAAAGGGCACACCTTCTCTCAGCCTGGCCGCCAGGGAGCAGCACAGCATTAAGAATGTCTGCAGACCAAGGGCCACAAACCTTGACAGCCACACAGCCCTTGAATCCAGCACATAAATGCTAACCAGCTTTTCCTCCAGTATCTGGAAGGGAGAAAAATTTCAGACACTTGGCAGAGACTAGGTTTGTCTTAGAGAAAGAACAAGAATCTCATAAATATTTGTTTTTGTGGTACTGGAGATTAAACCCCTAAAGATTTGTACATAAATTGATCTAAATTTTTTTCATCTGAGTTGAAAGTATATGTCTAATAATTATTCTTTATTTGACTTAGTTTTTACTATGACCTAGATATGGTCCACAGTGTTTTATGAACATTCATTATTCCTCAAAGCTCTATAAATACAAACATCTTCACATTACAGATCAGAAAACTGAGGCAGCCAAAATTTTACATATAGCAAGTGGCAAAGTGGCTTCTACCCCAGAGTTTGGATGTCTTCCTTGTAGTCAGTAGTTCCAGCCACTTCTCTGATGAGAAGTATAAAATCTAGCCTCTCCGGTAAGTCAGGAGTTCTTAATTTAATTTAATTTATTAATTTATTTATTTAGTGCTGGGACTCCAAGTCACACTCTCCTGCTTACAGGTAGGTGCCTGTGCCACTGAGCTGTACTCCCAGGCCTCAGGCAGGGGTCCTTTAATTTCTAGTTCTATCACTAACTAGCTATGCTGGCTTACCTCATGTCATTTCACCTTTGACTCACATCTTCAAAAGTTCAATAATGGTATTAAATTTGCACTTTTGTCCACACAATGATGTAAAGGTCCTATGAACTGCACAAGGAAGTCAGCTCCCCTCAAGGAGTTTAGGGTGTGTAAGAATCGAGGCGAGGCCAGCACTTTACAAGGAAGGGTACCATGGTTCTGCTGGGAGCTGGAAGGAGAGGCCACTTCCTGTGAGGATCCCCCTTGGTCTCTTGCAGGTGTGGAATTTGGGTTGGAGGTGTAAAGACAGTTCCCCTGCAGTAATTAGAGGAAAGACAGGAATTAGCCAGTAGGGTAGGTGGAGCATCAGAAACAGAAAGCACAGAATGTGAAAACACACAGAGTAAAGGACAAGAGAGGTCCAAGAATTTAGTAAGACGTGTGTGTGTGTGTGTGTGTGTGTGTGTGTGTGTGTGTGTTACTAGGAATAGATCCAGGGAGTGCTATACCATGAAGCTAGATCTCCAGCCCCCTTTATTTTATTTTTTTTAATTTTGAGATAAAGTTTCACTAAATTTCCCAGGTTAGACTTGATCTTGCAATTCTCCAGCCTCATTCTCCCAAGTGCTGGGATTATAGGTGTGTATCACCACATCTGGCCCCTAGAAACAGATCGGAACATCTATCCGTGTTCATTTAAGAGTTCTTTCCCTCCCCTGCACACCTGAAGGGAGGTTCTGTGAAGTCTCACAGACCTAACACAGCAGTTTCTCATAGGAGTTGTCAATCAACTAGCATGCATCTGTTGTGTACCTAATAACAGAGCTACACAGATGTAGAAGGCACCTGAAAGTCTTGCAGTTTGGTTAGAGGCCAGGCAGCTCTGACAGTGGAGCTAGTAACCTGCAGTGGCCTGTTTGCCCACCTGTTTGCTGGTATCAGTGAACCAAAGAATGGCCCATACTTCACCCCTTATGTTCACACCAATTTTTAAATTCTGGGGTGCTTCCAAGGCTTTCTATCAGAAAGGCAGGGGGTCAGGATGCAGAGGTAGAAAAGGATTAGGAAAATGTTCCACTGTGGAAAAGGCAGGTTTCTCTCTGGAAAAATCAGTGCAGGGGCTGGAGGTGCAACTAAGTAGTGGCCGAGCATTTGCCCACAGTGCATGAGGCCCTAGGTCTGATCCCCAGTGGCAGTGAGAAGGGGCTGGAAAGCTCCGTGGAGGCCTAAAAATGACACTCCCCTGCCACAGGGCTCCACCTCTGGCACCCCTGGAAGAAGATGACTCTGTCCCTTGTGGTTCATATCCGACTTCCTGGCAGGGAACTGTGGATTAAGTCAACAACACTCAAATCTTAGAAACACAAGTAAGAGTGGTGGGGGTGGGTGAAAGGTGAGAAAAGTGAGGAAAGGCAGAAACAAGCCAAGGAAGAAGGGTCAGAAGACAGGCTTCGGGGCAGGACAGAGATGCTGCTGCTCTTCCTCCTTGAGGTGGCCACAAGCAGATGTCTCCATGATGAGACTCAGAGGTCGGTGAGCCTCCTCAGGCCCTCTTTCACCCAACTGCTCCCGGACTCCCGCTCCTCCCTCGCCCTCCCTGGTTCCCATGATCCTCAACCCCTCCGAATCCAAGCCTACTATGCAGGAGACTCTACATTCACTGGAGCGGGGGATCCCTCTGGAGATGGGCTGAGAGTGGGGGGATCCCGAGCTCTGGCTGCAGTGAGAGAGGCCACTCAGCGAATCCAGGGTGTCCTGGCAGGTGAGTGAGGGAACGGGAGGCATCAGGAACGGTTGCAGGCCAGAGAGGTGTCAGAGAGGAAGACCAGCCTAAAAAAGAAACTGAACTCAGAGGTGTCAGGGTGAAACTGTCCTCTTGTCAAGTTCCTCCAGTACAAGGACCCCTGCTTCTGAGCCGAGACCCTGCACAGTACTGCCATGCTGTCTGGGGAGACCCTGATACCCCAAACTACCACAGGTAAGTTTACATCCTTCTTTGGGGATACCAGAAATTTCTCTAGTTCTCCTACAGATATTCACTTTTGGCAGGTGTAGCCTTTTGAACCCAAGTTACACAGGAGAGAGTTGCCTGGGAGCAAAGGTGAGAGCAGCTTCCCAGACTTACGAATCTGAACATTTCTAGCCTGCTTAGACCTGCCCTAAAACTTCTGCTATCAGAATTACTCAATACAGGTTCACAATGGTGTGGATCCCTTGGTCTCCCCTCTCTACATCCTAAAATACATTAAAACAAACACTTGGTGATTGAGGGTGGATGCTGCATCCAGCTGCTACCTGGATGACACTGACAGACCAAGGACACTCACTCCCTTCCTCCTAGCACTGAGCTCCCCATTGTCCCTGCCCCACCAACGCTAAGCTAGACACATTTCACTCTCTTCCAGGTGCCTGATGCCCATCTCCGTGGGTACGCCTTGTGGCCAGAGCAGGGTCCCCCACAGGTGGTTCAGCCAGATGGTCCTGGGGTTCAAAATGCTGATTTCCTCCTGTATGTGCGGGTTGCCCACACCTCCAAGTGCCACCAAGAGGTGATGTCCAAACCCAATCCCTTTTCTCTCCTCTACTTCTTTAATCTGAAATCTTGTTAGTAAGGTAGGAAAGAGAAAATCAGTTTTTATTAAGTTGTGCTTCTTTGGGGTAACTTCAAGTATGCTGACAAAGCTTAGGGAGGGGCTAGGAACCCCTCGTGCCATGTCTTAGTACCACCCCTTCAGAGTTCTCAAGTCTTCTGTTTTCTGGGAAGGTCCTTCTATGTACAGCACTTCACTGTTCTTCATACCCTAATCTCTCCTGGTCCTCTCTCTGCAGCCCTCCGTCATAGCCTATGCTGCCTGTTGCCAGCTGGACTTAGAAGACAGGCCCCTTGCTGGTGCCATTGTCTACTGTGCCCCGCATCTCACCAGCCCCAGCTTCAGCCACGATGACATCATCATGGTGACAACTGCATGATGAATAGGGCCAAGCAAGCAGGTGGGGGCGGGGCCACTCCACTTCCAGGAAGTAGAAGAGGCATCTCAAGCTCTGAGAAATGTTGAATGGGCGGAGGGACCAGTCAGCCCATCCTGCAGCAAATTCACCCTCCTCACTAAGCCGTCATTTGTCCTTAGGTCACGCTACATGAACTGTTCCATGCCCTGGGTTTCTCTGGACAGCTCTTCAAGAGGTGGCAGGATTGCCCCTCAGGATTCAGTGGTGAGAGGAATGGGAAAGAAAGTCCCACCAAGTCAGCCAGGGGGGTTTAATATCTCATGACCTCCCTCTCTCCAGTTCTACGTCACCCTTACTAGTCTTCCTCTCCTCACATTGCTTTCCTTTATCTACTCAGCTAGAGAAAATTGTTCTACCAGACAACAAGTGACAAGACGAGACGAGTGGGGACAGCTGCTGCTCACCACTCCAAATGTTAGCCACAGCCTGGCCAAACACTTGGGGGTGCTGGGGGTTTCTCTGGGTGTTCCTTTGGAAGAAGAGGTGAGAATGATATCTTGGGGTGATGGAAGAAAAAGGGAGCAGTCAGAGAGCAACTGTCTATTTGCTGCCTCCTCTAACAGGGCCCTCTGTCCTCACATTGGGAAGCCAGACTGCTCCAGGGCTCAATAATGGCAGCTACTTTTGATGGTGCCCAGCGAACTCGACTTGACCCAATCACTCTTGCTGCCTTCAGAGATTCAGGGTGGTATCAGGTCAACCACAGCGCTTCAGAGGAGCTGTTGTGGGGCCAGGGTGAGGAATAAGGGAGATCTGCAGAGCAGCCTCAGGACCCAGGTCAACTCTGGGGGCAAGTGTGATACAGTAGGTTGGAAGGGATTCCTGTATCGTGTACTCTGGTGAAATCCAAGCAAAAAGCATAAGCGGCAGGGCTCAACTTGGCAGTCCTCCAGCCTCAGTCAGCCACCTAGGGTGCAGTGCGTTATTACAGACCTGAGCCACCATGCCTGACTGGCAACATTTTTTTTTTTCCAGTCTCTGTATTCTAGACTCCTCTGAACGTACTCGGTAGCCCAGGGTGGCCTAAAATTTCAAATTTGTGAGCCTCCTACCTCAGTCTCCCAAGTGCTAGGGTTATAGATGTACACAACTTCTGGCTTAGGGCTTTCTTTTCCTTTTTCTTTTGGGCTGTACTAGGGATTTTTTGAACCCAGGGCCTTCACACTAAGCTACATCCCCAGTCCTTTTTGGGGTTTCTGGGGTTTTTTGACACAGGATTTTGCTATGTAGTTCAGTCTGGCCTTAAACTCACAGCGATTCTCTTGCCTCAGTTACTTGAGTTCTGGGATTGCAGGCATGTGCCACCACACCTGGCTTTTCTTTTACTTTTAAAACAGAGATGCTCAAAATCACTAACCTGCGCATGCTGAGCTTGAATTGGTGATCCCACTGCATTAGTCTCCCACAGTCCTGGGGTGACAGGCATGGGCCAGCACATCCAGCTGGGGCTTATTTCTTGAGGGCTCCCTTTCTTTTCCTAATTCTCAAGCAGGAGCTGGCATAGAATTTGGCTTGGTGACTACATGTGGAAATGACTCCTCAGACTTCTTCTGTACTGGCAGGTGTGTGTGCTGAGTGGTTGGGAGACTGCACAGTGATCCTAGTGTCACTCTACCATCCCTTTCACACAGTGGGCTGGGATGCCATTACCTGCACCTGGACAAGGGAAACTGCTCCTCAGATCCCATGCTGGAAGGCTGCCGCATGTACAAACCCTTAGCCAATGGGGTGAGTAGACTAGAGAGCAGAGAATAGAACTCGGAGAAAACTTCTAAGACATCAAGACAAACACTGTTCTTCTGTCCCACCCTTCAGAGTGAATGCTGGAAGAAGGAAAATGGACTCCCTGCTGGTACAGAGAATCCCCATGGGGAAATCTACCATTCTCAGAGTCGATGCTTCCTTGCCAACCTTAGCTCACAACCACTTCCTGGGGTCAAAGCCAGCCATTCTTCTCAGATCCCACATGTCAAGGAAGCAGAGCTCACTGGCCGTTGCTACTTACATAGATGCACACAGAAGGAAGCATATATGGTGCAGGTGGACGGATCACCTTGGGTCCCATGCCTTCCAGGAAAGCATATTAAGGTGGGTATTGTAAGGGTAACAGTTGTGCTGCACTAGCAAAAGGAAATTGGGAAATGCTTGCATCATACTACTATTCAATCTATTGTAATGTTCCTGTTTTACTAAGTGCCTACTGGGTCCATAACTTTGATTTAGAATGTACATTTTCCCCAAAGGAAAAAGGCTTGAGCTGGTAACTGAGGCTGCAGCTAAATGCTGCTTATGTACATATTTCCTTGCAGATACCTGGGTACTTTGGTCTCCTCTACTGTCCCCAAGGTCGGTTGTGTCAGACTAAGGAAGGCACCAAGGCAGTTACTTCTCCACCTGTGAGTCTTTCCACACAAGACCTGCTCTTCCAGCTTTCTTTAGGATTAGCTGGGCCCCCAGGCTACTTGCTGGGCAAGGGACAGAGAGAAGAGCTGGCTGAAGCAGTCCTGCAGGTTCTGGTGAACAGAAGTGGCACTGGCAGGTAAAAGGATAGCTCAGGTTGAATAATTATAAAATGGGCCATCTGTCCCCACTCCTTAGCCTGCACCTCTTTCATGAAATGCGCTTTTCCAGGGACTATCCTTCCATTAACAGATTCAAATATCTACTCAGGTGCTATTTCCACGGCCCATCTATTACCACTAATTTGGTGTTCACTGTGCATATGTGGAAGTCCCCTGGCTGCCAAGGGCCTTCTGTCACCATGGTGTACAGGGCCCTGATCCTGACTTTTCAGGAGAAACCTCTGGAAGTGTATCATGGCGAAGCCAGCTTCACTACAGAATACAGCAAGTAAGACAATATCCTGAGCAATTTTCTTCTGAATCCCCACAGTCCAGATATTTAAATTTGCACTTATTAAGCACATATTCATGTATATAGTGTCCTAGACAGGGTCATGTATTTCAGAAAATACCCCTCATATGCTCACTTTGGGCCCATAACTGTGATACCCTCCTCAAACATAGTAATGGCGCTCCTCCATCTTCAACAACCCAGTGCTCCTGCCTTCCTTCAGCAGTACTGAGATCACGCCTAGCTACCTCAGCACCAGTGACAACCCTCAAACAATTTCATTACCAAAATAACAATTCCTTTCAACAATTTAAATTGCTAGAGGATTTGGATCTTGGTCTTATTCTTACTTTCAGGTCCTATATATTCCTCATTTAAGGTTTAATGTTTTGATGAGACAGGGTTTCATAATATACAGTATAGTTATACATATCTGTACCTTCGCCTCCTCAGGCCATTATTCCAGGCCCAATAGTGCCTTCTATGCTCCTAGGTTGCTGGTAACCTCAAACTATAATTCCTCCATGACCCACCTCTTCGTGTCTATGGGACTCTGCCTACTGCTGCTAATTCTAGTGGGTACACTGGGAACTGTGGCCTATCAGAAACGAGCTACTCTTCGAGTGGGACCATCTACTCCTCACCATCACCAGACACATGGCACAAGGGGCCCAACTGGAAGAATAAGGGAAGCTTGATGTTACCAAAAACATGACATGGGGCAGGATTATTTCTTGAGACAACTAAATGGAACATGCAATGTGTATAGCTCTGCTTTCTTCAGAATGCCTCCTTCCTAGGATACCAACTCTATTCTAGCCTTGCATTGAAAAAAAGTGGTTTTGATCTTATGGCTAAAATATAACATTTTAACTAAGATTATAAGACTATATATTTGGGTTATGAAGATGTTATTTTGGTAAAAACAATAAACTCTTAACTTGTGAAGTGTCACTTATTTTTGTACTGTTTTCCAACATAAACAGTACAAAAGCACTGTGCTTGCTTACAATGTGCAAGGCCCTGAGTTCAATCTTTAGTGTTAACAACAACAACAAAAAAAAAAAAAACAAGGATACTACAGTTTGGTATTTTTATTTATCACTACTATTTGGAGTCAAACAGTATGAAGAAGAAAATAACTATCTCCTTCCCCTAATTCTCCATAATTTTATTAAATCATCACTGGATTGAGATTGTAACATAATTATGACGGACTGACTAAGGCTAGTAAAACCAAACCAGAATACAGCAAAATGGTAAAAATGCCTTTTATTATTTTTTCCTGTTTCTGAAGGACAGTTCTTTATCTCTCATAGGCCAGCAGTAGGCTTGAGTTATAACATGTAGTTTCTTTTGGGTTATAGTTGCAAGTATTTACTAAGTTCTTGAGGTTTTGATAGCTCTTGGAAACCACACTAGGAGACTGTATCACCTGGATATGCACTGATGGATAATCTTTATCCTGAGTCCATCTGACACTCTGATAAAGCTGAAATAAATATGTCTGTGTTCATCAGCAAGTTCAGTCAACTCACTGGGATATCACACTCCGATATCTGACGTGTATAAACTGAGTTCTCACTACAGAGTGATGGCCTTGGCTCCATGAGCTGTGGTTTATTCTTTAATCTGAATGCCTATCAGTCTTTACCAGCTGTAGCAGCCACTGCTTGGTAAAATTTTGCCACGAAGTCTGGGTCACTGACCTCCAGCTGTCTGACAAATTCATTACGCTCCTGCTCAGCCCAACCTCGAAACCACTGATCCCAAAGACGGAGCTGACACTCAAATATACAAGGTGGTCGATTTGTTCCAGACACACTAAGCTGCTCCAGACTATCCAGCAGTGGCTGTAATTTTCCCGGCACTGCCTTGGCTACCAAGTCCTGTAGAAAACGTTCACGCTGAGGACCTGACCAACTGGCAAACCAGTGAAGAATACACTTCATCTCCTGGGAAGTGATGTAAGACATTGGAGGAAGGGAAGAACTGGCAATAGTGTCTGGTACTGAGGGTAGTAGAGATGGGAAGGACAGTGGAACTGAAGAGGAAGGTGATTCCAGTGGCATCCTGAAACATAAAGGTATTGTTATACTCTCTCCAGACAGAGAAACCAAAATACACCTTAGAAAGCATATTGCACTCAGTCAACATAATTTTTCACCAATTTTTTATATAAATGCAAGACAATCCTTTATTTTCATCACCTTCCAATTATCTTAAAGAGAAGTCACCCAAGAATTTCATACTTGTCCCTTTTCTTTTTCAAACCCATTATTCTCTCTCCAACTACAGCCTCCCTACCCCCTTTTTTTAACAAGGAATCTAAAAATAACCAATTAGGCCTGGGGATGTAGCACCTGCCTGGCAAGCGCAAGACCCTAGGTTTAAGTCTCAGTACCAAAAAAAATAAAAATAACCAATCAAGCCAGCCTGGGAAATATAGAAGGACAATGCCTAACATATTTCTTGCTTTTTCTCTCCCTCCTACTTCTGTGTTCCAACTTGAGGAAAAACAAAACAAAACAAAATAGTAATTAATGTTGATTCACATTATCTTCTCTAAAATGAAAAAGTGAATTTTTAGAAAAATCTTATATGCAGCAGATCAGGGACTACATACTAATTGTCCCAAACCTATCAATTGTGAAAAAAGGGAAGAGGGAGAGAAGAAAATATAGTTCAACCTGGTGCCACGTGCCTCTAGTCCAGCATCTGGAAAGCTAAACAGCAGGATCACAAGTTCAAGACCATCTTAGGCAACTAAAAAAAACCTTTTCTGAAAATAAAAATAATCATAATCATAATAAATTAAAAAGAAGTGGGGATGTAGCTCAGTGCAAAGGCCCTGGATTCAATCCTCAATACTATAAAAAGAAAAAACATCATATATGATGAAACAGCTTTCTTTGCAATTTGCATTTGGGCTTAGACCCCCTTAACATTTCCTGTAAAACCAGGAAACACTGAAGTGCAGGATGAAGGTCTTGCTCCAAACATGCTAACAAAGAAATGAGAAGCCAAATTTTCAAAGCTCTGAAAAAAAGTCCAGTTGGTTTGCTGCCATAAGGGTCTAACAAGTGTTACATAGTGAAGTGTGAACTTTTGTGACTGTTTAATAATTCTCCATGTTTTATGATACCTACTGATGTTCTCCCACTGATTCTGCATCATGAATAGGACCAAAAGTCCAGCTACTTTAGCTTGAAGTGTTTTCAGCCCTACAGTTTTAATGCCTAACACTGAAAATGCTATCATCGTTGTTGTTTGTCTTTTGGGGACAGGGTCTCACTACGCAGTTTAGGCTGGCCTTGAGCTCACTTTGTAACCCAGGCTTGTATTGAACTGTCAACGATCCTCCTGCCTCAGCTTCCGAGTGCTGCGATTACAGGTGTGTGCCACCACTACCGGCATTAAAATACTTTTCCATAGCATATTATTGTGTTTCTTCCGCTGAAAGTTTAAAGACTTGTGGTAACAAAGAAAGGGACTCTTAATATCAGTTTAAGCACCAAAACAGTTCAGTGTGGCTGCCGTTTTCAGAATGGCTTTATAGGAGGCTGCTCCTCTCTAAACAAAGTTTATTATTTTGTTCGGAGAAAGTTTTCCACGGTTTTGCCACGTGGCTTCCACAGCGAGCTCAAGGCTACTCGCTCTTGTCCCCTTTGAGGGCCACAAGGCTCTTATTCTCGTGCCCCAATAACGTATTCCTGTACTCACAAGATAGGAGACCGCAGCTGTTTCTATTAAGAGCAGGAGGCTTGTCCTACAAAGGTAACTAGCAAACATGACCCGACCCAAGGAAACACTTCCCTTCTTACCTCCCTTTTCCTCTGAGAGCCCTCGGAGAACCTCACAAGAGTCCTTCGACTCTAACTATCGCAGCTGCTTCCATATTTCCTGAAAACCCTAACCAGAGCCAATCAGCAGCCCACGCACTTCCGGTCCCGGATTGGTCTCCAACACCCGAGTGCCCCAGCGCTTCAACTCCAGGTCCGGAAATAGCCGAATAGCTCCGATTACAGTTATACCAGAGACGAGGGCTTCCGAATAGGTTCGACTCAAAGCCTCGGCCAGACGAAAATAACCGAGTCTGAAAACAGGATGAAGATGGGGGAGCGGCAAGGCAAATGGAAAGAACGGATTGGTGCCGATGCGGAGACGGAGACACCCGAATAACTCCGGGGGAACCCGGGAGTTCTGAGTGGTAATCGAGGGGTAGACTATAGCAGTGGGCGGGGTCACCTCAGTACGTTCGAAGGGCGTTGGCGGAAATTACCGAAGATGCCCGAAGCCGTCGGGACGGACCCGAGTACCTCACGCAAGATGGCGGAGCTGGAGGAGGTGACTCTGGACGGGAAGCCTCTTCAGGCGCTAAGGGTGACCGACCTGAAGGCTGCACTGGAGCAGCGAGGCCTAGCCAAGAGCGGGCAAAAGAGCACCCTGGTCAAGCGGCTCAAAGGGGTGAGGAGTCGGCGTTGCCGGGTTATCGGAGGGGAGCGGACCCGGTAGAGACGAGTCTCCACCGCGGCGCAGGCGCAGTGTCCAGGCTCGGCGCGAGCTCTCTGAGGCCGCCAGCGCGAGCCTGCGGTCCCGCGCGGACGGTGGTTGGTGAGGCTCGGGCCGGAGTAGAGATCACGCCGGTTCCCGCCTTAACGGCAGCAGCGCAAGCCAAAAATGGGAGGGTGCGCGCTACTCTCCTAGAATGTCTTAAGCTCCTTCCTCCTTCCCCCACCCCCTCCTTGTTTGTGTCTGTGGTTCCGGCGCATGCGCTGCAGAAGGAGTTAAATCCCACTATAACCACCAGCGTTGCTGGCCTGAGGGGGGCGAGTTGGGCTGGGTCCGAGTTAGGGGCACGATTGGGCTGAGGGTGGATTGGGTTGGTATCTGTGTCTGCAAGAATACATTGAGGTAGAGTAGAAATGTCTTCTAGATTAGATTAGGACGTGAGACCAAGAGACTATTTGATGGGACTCGGTGAGATAGGAGTTGCTATAGGGAATCCAGAAGCAATTTGGGTGGATAAAAATTTAATGACTGTTGGTGAGAGTTGAAGCTCGTTGGTGTAAGTTAGGGATTTTTGAATCCGTTTAAGTAGATGGGGTTGGGTTTGTTAGGGGGGTTGGTGTGTATAGGTTTGGTGAAAATGGAGGGAGTAATATGAGGCTATCTTGGTACCACGATTAGAGAGCCAGGTTGGCTCAAGAGTTGGCAGACCGTTGCTTATACATAAACTGACGATTTTGTGGGGGTGTGGATTAGGTCAGACCACACTTTACAGGATCTATGGTGGTTTTATGTAGCTCTTCTTAAGAATTTTTAAAAATTGATAAATCTGTCATTTTGAGTTATACAGGTTTACTTATGTAGTTCTGTTCCTGGGTAACTGAACAAGTAATCCATTCATGAGCCCTACGTTGGTTTCATAGTTTCATATATTTGGAGTTTGAGCATTAGAAGCGATTTTATCTGTGTGACCAGGTGTGGAAGGGTTCTAGTTAAAAGTAGAAAACAAACAGATAGTAGTGTTGGTTCTGCCACCACTTATTTTATGGCATAGCCAGGTCACTGATTGTCTGTGTGCCTGTATTTTCATGTGTACCTTTAGAAGGGGAAACCATAGCTACCTTTAAGCTTATGGAAGATGAATGAGAACAGTGATAGGACTTTTAGGGCTCTGGAAGAGAAGTACAATTTAAGTGTATATTTAAGACCCTGAATTTAGTGAAGAAGTGATGGGCAGGTTGGAAGTTTGGTTTCTTTTTCACCAGGTTTCTGACTTTTGCCTTTCTCTATATCAGGCTCTGATGCTAGAAAATTTACAGAAACACTCAACACCCCATGCCGCATTCCAGCCAAATTCCCAGGTAAGAAGTAGTTTTTGTTAGAATAACATGGTGTTGTATATTTGATGCTTAATTCCTCACTGATATTTTCCTGCATTCTTTTGATTTGAAATATTCTTATGCTAGGACAATTGAATTCTAATCAAGTCCAATTTTACATAAGAGCATGAGGTAGAAAGCGTATCAAAGGAGCTAGTAATTTCAGATACTTCTTGAATTGTTACACACCAAAAGGTATGACTGATGAAGTGTAATACAAGAATCTGAAGTCATTTGCTGTTGATTTGATGAAAATAGTTGACATCTTCAAATATAAGTATCTGAGTATGATTATGAAGTAGGCTATGATAGGACAGTGTAGGAAAATAGTTGCTGATCAAGTGCTCTTTTGTTGACATCATTTTCCAAGATTGACCCAGGGCCTCACATATGCAAGTGCTCTACCACTGACATATATCCTCAGCCTGAATTTAATTCTTTTTAAATCACCCACCAGTCCTGGTATTGACTACTGTCAGTGGTGCTCCTCCTGCCTCAGTCTCTCATGTAGATGTGATTGCATGTACCTTCATACCAGGCTTTTGTGCAGTTACTTTTTTTTTTTTTAACTATGCTTTTTAAAAATTTTTTTTTAAATTTTATTTAAAGAGAAAAAAAGTTATTTAAACAGAAAAAGGGTAGAAATAATACAGAATCTCAAAAAAAAAAAACAGTAAGAAATCACTGCCTCTTACATATTGTCCTCTTAAAAATAGTTGTTCAAGTTACAAAATTAAAGCATACAAAGTGGACATTCAAACAGTGAGACTGCAAACAGTTCTGTTCAGTGATCCAACAAAAACTAAGTAATATGGTTATCAATCCTACACACTGTTTTTGTACATGCAGTTATATCCTTTAGAGCACTTTCTTTTCCTCTTTTTTACAATAGCAGTTACACATTTTGGGTTTTATTACTCCTATAATTCTTACTACTTTTTACACTAGAGACACAATGTGATATTTATAAATATGATTCTTACTTATTTCACTTATGAGGACAGTCTCAAGTTGTCTCTGTTTACCTATGAAGGTCGCAAGATCATCCTTCTTTTTTTTTTTTTTTTTTTGGTGCCAGGGATTGAACTCACAACCTCACACTTGCCAGGCAGGCGCTTAAGCCACTGAACCCAAGATCATCCTTTTTTATAGCTAAGTAATAATCCATTGTATAAAAATACCACATCTTTTTCATCCACTCTGCAGTCGATCAGCATTTTGGTTGCTTCCAAGATATAGCTATTACAAATTGTGCTGCTATGACCATGGGTACACATGTATCACTGTGACATGACCTTTTCAGTTTTTCTGGGAAATTGCCCAGGAGGGGACTAGCTAGATTGAGTGGAACTTCCAGTCCTAGTCTTCTGAGAAATTTCCATAGTGATTTCCATAGTGGCTGCACTAGTCTACACTCCCACCAACAGTGGAGCAGTGTTCCTTTATCCCCACAGCCTCACCAACGTTTGTTATCAGTTGATTTCTTGATGGCAGCCATTCTTTGTGGGAGAGGAAATCTCAATGCTGTTTTGATGTGCATTTCTCGAATGACACCAGGCATTTTTATCTTGGGTATATGCACAGCTTTAAGTCTCCATCCAGTGATCTCCATGGAAGACCTCCAAATGATAAAAGTCTGGTACGAGCTCGTGTTCTCTAAAATTGAAGACTGAATTTTAGGAAGAATGGAGGTTAAAGAGCAGAATATATTTATTGAGAGAAAGAAAGCTTCTGAGAGAGAGACAGACACACACACACACATACACACACAGAAGGGGTCCCAAGAGGGTTACCCTTTTTAACTATGCTTCTTAAAGGCTTGTATATCCCTTGCCTTTTGTTTTCATTTTTATTTTTATTTTATTTTATTTTGTGTTGTTGTCTTTTTGAGATAGGGTCTCACTATACAGTTCAGGCTGGCCTTGATCTCACTTTACAGCAACAATTTCCTGCCTCAGCTTCCCAAGTGCTGGGATTACAGGTGTGCACCACCACACCTGGCATTAGTTTTTAATTCTGAGACAGTGTTTCATTGAGCCTTAGTCTGCCATCCTTTTGCCTCAGCCTCTCAAGAGTGCTGAGATTACTGGCATGTGCTATCACTTCTGGTTTTGCAGTTGTTCGTCAACATCTCTAAAGGCTCGTTACACAGGACAAGACACTTATGCTTTGGAGGCCTTGGTTTCCTTATCTGTAATATAAGAAACAATCGGATTAGGTGTATAGTTTATAATTCCACTGCGATTTTGTAAGGCTGCTTTAAGGGCTTCTTAGGGAAGATAAATTCTTCTGAAGTAGGCAAGGTTCATGTTTCTCTTAAGTTACTAGATGAGATCTACTTTTATCTGCTTTATATATTGAGCTTCCCTGTGTTTCTTTTGAAGGAATTATCCTGCAGTTAAAAAGAAAAACAAAAATATTTAGACTGAGCTGAGAATTGTGGCACATACCTGTAATCCCAGCACTCTGGAGGCCGAGGCAGGAGATTTGCTGTGAGTTGGAGACCAGCCCAGGCTACATAGTGAGTTCAGGGCCAGCCTGAACTACATAGCAAAATCCTCTCTCAAAAACAAAAAGCAAAACAAAACAAAAAAATGGTTTTTAGACTGCACACACACACCCCATACTGTAGGTTGAACCCTGGATTATTACACTGAGCTCATCCTCATCCCTTTTTTTAATATCTTTATTTTGAGACATGATCTCACTGAAGTGGCCAGGCTCAAATTTATGATCTTCCTGCCTCAGCCTCAGCCTCAGCCTTTCAGAGTGCTTAGATTATGAGCATGCCTGGTTTAGACTGCACTGTCTTTTGAGGATCCTTTAGCTTTTGAAACCTCTTCATAATAATGTGTGATTTAAGGAAAAACCCAGGTCTTTGTTCCTGCAATGGTGTATGGGCCCATACTAAATGAAGTCCCAGGGTACTGTGGAAAACAAAGAGAGCTTTCCTATTCCCTTGTTATCAACTCATTAAGTTGTAAGTATCGTAATATAGCCAGCTTTCAGATGTTTCATTAAGTACTTTAACAAGCATAAAAAATACATAATCAGTTTACAATTACTTTCCTTTTGCTAATTGCATTTTTTAAAACTTGTTAAGCCACAATTTTATTTCAATGTATAAATTGTACAGTTGTATGCTATATAAAACATTTCTAAGGAATATTAATCTCAAAATAGTTCAATCTACAGTTGCTAATTGCATTTTAATTTTTGGAGTTTCACTTTTTATTAACAGGAGTTTAGCAGCAAACATGCTGTTCTTTAATACATTCAACCCAAACATCGTCAGTGTCCATTGAATAATAAGACTCATTTCTACTTCAGCTGAAACATTTACTCTGCTTAGGAAATGTGATACCACAGGAAGTATTTTTTGTTTTTTGTTTTGTCATTGTTGTTTGAGACAGGGTCTTGTTGTGTAGTGCAGGCTGGCTTTGAACTCCTGTGTGTAGCCACAGCTTCCCAGATGCTGGGATTATACACATGTGCCACCACACCTGGCTGCAGGAAATATCTATTCAGGTTTCTACATTTTTTCTGGAGTTCTAGTTGGGCTTGCTAAGCGATAGGGAGGGAGGCCTTAAGAGGAAAAAACTGAAGGAAGAGTAATGTGGGAATCTGTTACAGGAAACAGGAGAAAAGGGGGAAAAAAAAACCCTCTGAATTTAAAATTATGTTGCCAGCTGGAAGTGGTGATGCACTCCTGTAATCTCAGCACTTGGGAAGCTGAGGCAGGAGGATCTGCAAGTTCAAGGCCAGCCTGAACTGCATAGCAAGATGCTGTCTCAAAAAGACGAAAAAATACCAAAGAATTTTTTTTGAGTTAAGGTCTCACTGGACCTCGAAGTCACAGTGATCATCCTGCCTCAGCCTCCTCAGTGCTGGGATTGCAGGCATGTGTCACCATGCCCAATCTTACCAAGGATTTTTTTTTTAATTATTTATAGATAATGTTCTGCATTAGTTAAAAGTTTTAAAGGCGTTATTTTGGCTGGCAATATAGCTCACCAGTTTGAAAAGCCCTGTGTTTAGTCCTCAGCACCATAGGAAAAAAAGGCATTCTCAGAAATTTGAGCTCTTTTAAAGTTATTTGTGTACCAATATCTCTCTGGTTTGGAACTGAGTATTTAGAAAATTATGTATAGTTTCTCCTTTTTGCCTTTTTTTTTTTTTTTGTCATTCTCATAGTGCTATTTATTTTTTAAATTTTTTTGCAGTAATAAGGATTAAATCCAGGACCTTGCATGTACAGGTAAATGTAACACCACTGAGCTACACCCTTGGCCTTTTTTTTTTTTTTAATTTATTTTTGTTTTTAGAGACAAGGTCTCACTATGTAGTCATTATATAGGTTGGCATTGGACTCACTGTATCACCCAAGCTGGCCTGGAACTCAAAGCAGTCCTCCTGCCTCAGCCTCTTGAGTGCTAGAGTTCTAGGCATGTGGCACCATGCTAGCTATTTTATGTTATAAAAGGGCCTTGCTAAATTACCTAAGCTGACCTCAACCTTGTTATCCCCCACTCTCAGCCTACTGAGAATCTGGGATTATAGATACGCACCACAATGCCAGCTCACAGGACTATGTATTCTTTTCCTTAATATAGGAGTAGTTTAGAAAAGGACCTTCCAGCAGTTATTTTTCCTGAGTCCAGTTGTATGGGGAGTTTTGCTCTATGGAATTTTCTTCCTTGCATTTTCTTGGTTTGCTTTTGTACAACTTTTACTATTTTTTCTACACAGATTGGTGAGGAAATGAGCAACAACAGTTTCATAAAGCAGTATCTGGAAAAGCAACAGGAGCTACTTAGACAGCGTCTGGAACGGGAAGCTCGAGAAGCTGCAGAACTTGAAGGTAAACCCAGGTTGTCAGTTCTAATAAGTTCTTCATTCTTATCCCTGTCACTAAGTAGATAGGCCTTTCTAACTAGGCAATTTCAGGAGTAAGTCAAGCTGAGACTGTACTCGTTTGCTTCGGTATTGTATGGAACCAAATGAATTACTATTTACCTTTGTCAGAGAAAGAGAAGTTAAATTTGACTGTCTTGTTAGAAAAGGATTCCTGCCAACAGGAAGAGTTTTTAAATTAAAACTCTTATATGAAGTAGAGTTTATATGAAGTAGAGTTTAAACCTAGGGTGTTTTTTCATTATGTACGGTGGTGCTGCGTTTGGTATGTATCTCTGTGTCTATCACTGTGCCTGATATCCTTCACTCCTCTACATATTCCCGTATGCTGAGCCCTTCACTCCCTCCCTGCCCGACCCAATCTGTACCTTGCAGAAGCTTCAGCTGAGTCGGAGGACGAGATGATCCATCCAGAGGGAATGGCTTCCCTGCTGCCTCCTGACTTTCAGAGTAGCCTGGAGAGACCAGAGCTGGAGCTCAGCAGACATTCGCCCAGTACGTATCTCCCTCCCCACTGCGCTGTTTGGTCAATCCTGCGTAGTTGGTGGGGGGAGGTAGTTATGCCTCCTTTCATGATAAGCCTCCATGAAAGTCCTAGGGAAATTTTGTGACATTGATATTTGACATGTTTTTCAGGAAAATTATGTCCTTTTTAAAGTCTGCTCTCACCCATATTTTAATAACGTCCCACTGTTTATAAGGCAGTATGATTTTTCTGTTTGACCATTCTTCTGCAGTCTCTTCTCTCTCTGAATTTAGTAACAATCACAATTTCATCACTTTGCCAATTGTATGTACTATGTAGTACAGTCTATCCAGCCATCCCCCTAAATTGGTCATCTGCTGCAGTTTATTAATTTAATCAATAGATTTTTTATTGAATGTTTGTTGTATACCAGCCCATGCAGTAGGCAATAGGAATACACTAGAAAAAGAGAGAAATCTTCCCCAAGGAAATGGACAGTCTAGTGAAGAGATGGACAGACAAAAAATATTTTAATTACAAGTTTACTGTTGTGCTAAATGCTGTCTGTGAAAGGTACTCAGAGTATTACATGAACATATTATATATAGGAGACTCTAACCTAGTATGTAGGTTACATTCATTTATTTTTCTACATTTAGAAAGTATCACACACCTAGTTTTTATATTGTCTCATTTAACAGTCTGTAAATACAAACTTTATCTTTTGGAAGCTACTTGTCTGAAATTGTACATTCAGGAGAATATGTATATAAGACATTTGAGCAATAGGTAGATATATTAAGTCAATGCATAAATTAACAAGTATTTTTGAATCTGTAGTATTAAACTGTTACTAGTTTTCACTGGTGCTCACAGTTCTTTCATATTTGATACTTTTAGAATGCATGGAAGTTTTCTGCTCTTGTGATTACTATAGCATTCCTTGATGAAAATAGTTTTTTTGGAGATATTTGATGGTGGGAGAAAAATTTCCTTAAAGACTAAGAAAAATGGAGGGCCATTGAGGTCATAATTTGTTCAGTATTTATTTTTCTTGATCATAGTCTCAGACTCTGAGGAAAAACTTCAGAAATTTTTTAATAAATTAACAATGCTGGGGTATAGCTCAGCAGCACAGTGCCTGTCTGCCAAATGTGAAGTTATGAGTTCCATTCCTGGTACCAAAAAAAAAAAAAAAAAAAAACAGTTCTTGGTGCTTCAACCTTTAACAGTGCCACATTTTTGGAACTATTAAGTTCCTTCAGGGACCTCTTTTCCTCTCACATATGAAACTGTAGAACTCTTGGTCTACTTTGTTCTTAGCACTCTTTTCCCTGATTATAAAGCCAAGAGGAAAGAAAAAGATATATATAAATGACTGTTAAGCTGGGGGTTTAGCTCAGTGGCATAAGCGCCTGCCTGGCAAGCATGAAGTTGAGAGTTCAATCCTCAGTACAAATAAATAAACAACTGAGTGACTGTCAAATTCATTTTTTTCTCAAAAGTCAGCCAAGAAAATATTGAATTCCTGCTATGGACATATTTCTGTGCTAGACTATATGGGGAGTGAGCAACTGTAAAGTGCTGAGAGAGAATAATTACACATAAAAATAATAATAGAAGTACATGACAGAAATGGTATACAAGTACCATGGGAACTCAAGCGTGAAAGGTTGAAGAACCAGAGTGATTATATTGAGTCTCTTGATGGAAGTATAGGATTTGGGGTGAGCCTCATTAATGGGTAAGATTTGCCAGGTGTGGTACATATCTATTATCCCAATACTTGGGAGGCTTAGGCAGGAAGATCACCATAAATTCAAGGCCAGGCTAGACTATGTTATGAATTCAACACCAGCCTGAACTACATAGTAAGATCCTGTTTCAACCCCCGCCCCAGTAAAAAGCCAGGTATAGTGGTACGTGTCTATAATCCCAGCCCGCAGAGGCTGAGGCAGGAGTATCACTATGAGTTGGAGGCCAGGCTGGGTGACATAGTGAGTTCAAGTTCAGTCTGAACTATATAATGAAACCCTGTCTCAAAAAAAGATTTAAGTTGTCAGAGAAGAGATTATATTTTAGGAGAGAACAGAGGCATAGAGATAGGAATGAATGTGGTATTTTTCATTCATTCTAGTGGTAAGGATTAAATTCAGAGAGTATAACTTTAAATGCAGTGTATCTTTTCACTGAGATGCAGCCCCGGCCACTCTTTATTTTTCATTTTAGACAGGGTCTAAGTCACGAGACTTTCAAGTGTAGTGGTATACATCTATAATCCCAGCACTTAGGGAGGCTGAGGCAGAAAGATCACAAGTTTGAGCCCACTTAGTGAGACCCTGTCTCAAAATAAATTTTTAGAAAGGGCTGAGAGCCAGGGATTTGGCTCAGTGGCATAAGCATCTGCCTGGCAAGAACAAGGTCATGAGTTCAATATCCGGTACCAAAAATGGGGCAGGGCTGAGAATGTAAAGGCCCTATGTTCATTGCAAAGGCCCTATGTTCAATTTCTAGTACCATGCAAAAATAATAATAAAATAGTACACTAATCTTATCAGACTGAAGTTATTTTACTTTTAAAAATAAGGAAACACTTTTTTTGAAACAGGGTCTGTGTAATCCAGACTAGTTTCAGATTTGTGGTGACCCTCCTGCCTCAGCCTCCCCAGTGCTGGGATTATATAGGCATGTGCCACCACACCAGGCTAGTTAAAGAAACAATTTAAAAGATAAAGTGAGATACTATTATGGAGGCTTTAAATGCCAATCAATAGCCCTAGTTCAGGGCTAGGGATATAGCTCAGTTGCATGGTACCTACCAGGCAGCATGAGGTTGTAAATTCAATTCCCAGTACCAAAAAAAAAGTATGAACTTTTTTTTAATTCATAGGCTATAAGGAAACCATTGTGATTTCTTACTGAGATCCTGGCTTATTTTATTGTCTTGTATTGTAGAATGTCACTGTAGTCTATTATGGCCCTGAACTCACAGGTAGCCCACACTGGCATTGACCGCAGGGTAGTTCTCCTTTAGCCTCCCAAGAACAGAACCGTCGTTTGATAAGGAGACCTCTAAAAAGGAAAGGCCTTATCGAGGTATGGTGGTGTAATCCCAGCATTCTGGCAGCCTGAGGCCAGAGGATCTCAAATTTGACCTCAGCTAGGGCAGCTTAATGACTTCGATACTGTTTCAAAATAATAAAAGGCTAGGGATGTGGCTGAGCAAAGGTCCTGGGGTCAGTCTCCTGTAGCCCAAAAACTAAGGGGAAAAGGTCCTTTTTTTTTTTTTTTAAGTACATGTTTGCAATACATAATAATTACATTCATCCTGGGGCATTGATACATGTATATGTCTTAGTTCTTTTTTTTTCTTCCCCATTCTCCCTTGCCCCTTTATCAATTTTAAATGTAATTTGAAATGAAAGTCAAAAATAGAGGGCCAGTTTGGCTCAGCGGCACAAGTGCTTGCCTGGAAAGCACAAGGGTCATGAGTTTGATCCCTGGTGCCAAAAAAAAAAAAAAAGTTTGAAGAAAATCAAAAATAAACATTGAAATAAGGTTTTAAAAGCAAGGATTTAGAGTGAGGGTAACCCATCTCCTCAGTGCTTTATGTCATCAGCAGGACTATGCCTGTAGCGATAACTGATAGAGGAAAATACATCCAGAGATAGAAGGAGAGAGATAGGACATACATTAGAAAACATGAATGTGATAAGTTGTAGAGATCAGTTAACAATTGCCCTAAGGACTCTTCAGTGCATTTATGCCACAAACTTTCCTACTTCTGATCTTGTCTGGATTATGAATGCCATTAAAGATGTAATTTAGTATTTGACCCTTTTCCTAAATGGGGTATAAGCATGAACTTTTAGAAGTGCGTGGTTGGAGCAGCACACATTTTTGGTGTTTACCCAGAAACTATATTCTTAAAGATGTAGAATATTCGTGCCGTAGGTCAGCAGCTCACTTCTTATCTTTAGATGTCTTGCAGTTTTGTTTGGGGGGGGGGTTGTTTTATAGTTCTGGGAATTGAACCTGAGGCTTTAAACCTGTTGGGCAAACCCTCTATTATTGAGCTAAATTCCCATCCTTGGTTCACTAGTCAAGTAACAAGATCATGCCAGGTGTGGTCATGCATTCCCGTAATCTCTGCACTCAGGTGGCTGAGACAGAATTGCTGTAAATTTGAGACCAGTTTGATAACACAGCAAGGTCCTTCTTCAAAAAACTGGTTGGGTGTGGTGACACACATCTGTAAATGCAGCACTCTGGAGGCTATGGAAGGAGGACTGCCACAAGTTCAAAGCCAGCCTGAACTACATAGGCCCTGTCTCCAAAAAAAAACCCAAAAAACAAAACTATATATATTCAAAAATAACAAGGTTATGATTAAAGTTTCTAGTAACATATTTTACTAATTAATAGTGGCACCTGAGAATTATTTTTGTGTGTTTTAGTATTTAAGAGTATGGGCTCAGGGCCAGGGATTTAGCTCAGCGGCATAAGCGTCTGCCTGGCAAACGTGAGGTCATGAGTTCGATCCCTGGTACTGCAAAAAAAAAAAAAAAAAAGAGTATGGGCTTTTGGGTCCTACTCCAAGAAATGTAAGTCCTAAGACTACATTCTTAAAAAATCCCCAAGTGGTTTTGTTGAATAATTCAGTTTATGAGTGACTAACTGAAGGAATAGTTTTTCAGTATTAACTTTAATTAGGATCTTTGGCTTATATTACAGTAGTCTGTTGTTTTATGTGCTGTAGGCAGAAGCCCATGTAGGAAAGCATAAAATCCTCCCTGACATTCCCTTTAACACGTGATCCTCACACATGATCTCAGTACCACCACCGCTGCCCCACTAAGATAACAGGTATACATCCCTACACCCAACTCCCTCTTGACTTTTTTTTTCCTGGGGGCAGAAGAGGACAGTTGAGACAGTCTCTGTATCTAGTCCAGGCTGGCCTTGAACTCTTACCAATCTTCATGCCTCAGCCTCCCAAGAACTGGGATTACAAGTGTATGCCATCCCATCTGGCCCCTCTTGACTTCTTAATCTCCTCCTCCACTTTCTTCAGATTTTTCTAAAGTGTTCACTGTTGATATCTACCCCTGTAGTCAGAAGTTGCCTGGATTCCCTCACTGTATGTACAAAAATCCTTATTTCTTCAGTTTCTTTGTTCAAAAAGAGCTCAGTTTGGGCCGGGGATATAGCTCAGTGGCATAAGCACCTGCCTGGCAAACACTAGGTCCTGAGTTTCAGTTTATGAAATACAAAAAGATTTTTGAGTGTGTACTCAGAATACTGATTTTAGCAAAGGTACTATATATCTATAGGTGATCTTAGCCAGCTCTTCTCTTACAGTTGTCGCCTTCATTTCTTTTACTCATAAATCTGAATGCTGAGATTCCAGAGAAATGCGAGACATACTTAATTTACAGTGCTTAGCTGAGTTTGGGTTTAATGGCAGCTCCATTAATTCCTTCTTTTTTGTACCTAAGGATGGGCTTTGATTGCAGGGATTGCTATGATCTTTAGTTGCCTTAGTGGGTCCTACAAACGTTGTCCAGGGATTGTTATCTAGGATAAAGAAACTACTTTTCTAAATGGCTTTTATGCATTCTTCACTCTAATATGCCCTGTACTATCCAGCATCCAGCCATCTTTTCTGTTCTTCTGAAGGCTTCCAGCATTGGACATTTGGGAATCTGGCAATTTTCAGATTTTATCTGTAACTTCCTAAAATACATTTCTTAACTAGCCCCTGACTAGCGTTGGCTCTACCCTTAGCTAAAGTGCTCATTTTCTACATGTGTTAATAACATTAGGGTTCACAGGGCCAGGGATATAGCTCTGTGGCACAGCACCTGCCTGGTAAGCACAAGGTCCTAATCTATTTCTGGTACCAAAAATAACATTAGATTCAAACACTCATGTGTTCTTAATAAAAGATACAATCTAGCCGGGCGTAGTGACTCATGCCTGTAATCCCAGCACTCAGGAGGCTGAGGCAGAGGGAGTTCGAGACCAGCCTGGGCTACAAAGTGAGCTCAAGGCTAGCCTGATCTGCATAGTGAGACCCTGTCTCAAAAAGATGACAAAAAAAAAAAAAAAAAGATACAATCTAGCTCAGAAGCCTGTTCACATTATATTAGCTTTATATTTCACATTCTGTTTCCAAGGAATTAGAAAGAAATGCTCATCTCCTTTATATTTTGTGTTCATTTCTTATTTCATATATGAGGGATCTCCTTTAGTGTTCACTTGTTTTGCAAGAGTGATGACCAAAACTTTACACTCTGCCTGTTTTTCCAAATCACTTCAATGACTTATTAAGCACATCCAAAGGAGTTGTCATCCAGAATCTTATCACAACAGTTTTACAGTATCAAAAATAATAACTTAAATATTTAGTGTTAAACAGAAGATGGTTTTGTGGATCATGTAAACCTTTTGTGCTTAAAGTTAAGCCTTAGGGTCAGGGATATAGCTTTGAAGCACAGTGTCTGCTTGGCAAGCGCAAGGTTATGAGTTCGATCCCTGGTACCCCACAAAAAATTAAGCCTACATGGCTGATTAAGTATATGTAACATAAGCCGGGCATGGTGGTTCACACCTGTAATCCCAGCCCTCAGGAGGCTGAAGCAGGAGGTTTGTTGTGAGTTCAAGACCAGCCTGGGCTACAAAGTGAGCGCCAGGCAAGCCCAAACTTCATAGTGAGACCCTTTTTAAAAAAACCACCATCAAAAAAAGGGAGAAAAAAAAAGAGGTATCTGTAACATAATTATCCTTTTTGTTTGTTTGTTGTAGGGGTTGTTTTGTTTTGTTTTGTTTTTTTGAAACAGTCTTGCCATGTGGTTCAGGCCATTCCCGAATTCTCAATGTATCCCAGGCTGGCCTCAAAATCACAGTGATCCTCCTACCTCAGTTTCCCAAGTGCTAGGGTTACAGGCTCTGGCTGCTGTATTATGTTGTGATGGGAATTAAACCCAGAGTTTCATGAATGCTAGGCAAGTGTTCTACCATTGAGCTACATCATCAGTCGTGTGCTGTTTTCTAACCTGTTTCTCATCAGTCTACATTGCTACTCTACATTTGTGTGTAGGAGTGCATGTGTGTGTGTATGTGCATTTGCTGGGGAGTAAACTGTGTGTCTGCGTGCGTGCGTGCATGTGTGCGTTTTTGCTGGGGATTGAACCTAGAACTTCATACTTGTACTAAGCATGTGCTGCATCACTGAGTTATCGTCCCAGGCACCCGCCCTTTTTTTAACACCAGCCTTTCTTTTAATACTGGTAGGGAATTTAGAAATACTCATTTCAGAGCGGAGGTTATAACTCTGCAGCACAAGCGCCTGTCTAACAAGCACAAGGTCATGAGTTTGATCCCCAGTACCAAAAAAAAAAAAAAAAAAATCCAGTTCAACCCCTTTTTTCTAAGTCATATTACTAAAATGTTTTACCCACAGTTACCTTTCTTTGTGCAATGTTAGTGAAACTTTCATTTCTCCATAAAATATTATGATTCAGGGTAACCTAGATTAGGGGTTTTCAAGCTTCTTTTCTGGTTTGGTTTTGGTGTTTTTGTTTTAGTTTTTTTTTTTTGGTACCAAGGATCAAACTTAATGACCTTGCACTTGTCAGGCAAGCACTTAGGCCACTGAGCTAAATCTCCAGCTTTTTAGTTTGTTTTTAACTTTATTTTGGTACCAGGAATCAAACTCAGGACCTTGTGCTTGCCAGGCAAACACTGTGCTACTGAGCTATATCCCTGGCCCCCACTCTGTTTTTGTTTGTTTTTTTGAGACAGGGTTTCACTGTGCAGTTCAAGCTGGCCTTGCCCTCACTTTGTAGCCCAGGCTGGCCTCAAACTCATAGCAATCCTCCTGCCTCAGCCTCCTAAGTGCTGCATGTACCACCACACCTGGCTTCTTTTTTTAAAAACTTTTTAAAATTGGGCGTAAAAAAAAAATAAAATAAAATTGGGCATAAAGAGTAATTGGTTTCATACTGGAGATAGGTACACATATATAACATACTTGGATCAGTTTCATCCCCCGTCATCCTCCTTGCCCTGTTTTCCCCCATCACACTTTCCTTTAACATCACTTTTTTTCCCTAAAAAAAACGAGCTATAGTGGATAAAAGTACATAGTATAGTGTATAAAATTGGTTAAGACCCAGTTTTGAAGCCCTGTCCAGGTAGCTGGAAGTTGTTTGTTTTGTTTTTTCTTGACAGGGTCTTGCTTTCTAGTTCAGGCTGGCCTTGAACTCGGAACAATCCTCCTGCCTCAGTCTTCTAAGTACTGGGGTTACAAGCATGTGCCTCCACACCTGACCCCTTGCAGTAATTTCTGAGAACTTTAGGGCCTTGAAAACGAAGTACTTACTTCTCAAGTTTATTGTTACACAGATTGGTATGTTTAATCATAATATTTTGGTCAAAACTAGCAGTACAAATAGGCTTTTCAAAAAAAATGGACAGACACAGCATTGTGGTGCATGCCTGGCAAGAGGCTGAGGCAGGAGGAAAAAGAAAATGGACACAGGGCAGAGTGGTGAAGTCTTAAGCTAAGAGTCAGAATAACAAAGCACTTTTCTTTTCTTTTCTTTTTTTTTTTTTTGCAAGGTGTGGTATGGTATATGCCTGTGCCTATAATCTCAGCACTCAGGAGGCTGAGGCAGGAGGATCACTGTGAGTTTGAGGCTAGCCTGGGCTATAAAGTGAATTCAAGACCAGCCTGAACAGTGAAACCCTGTCTCAAAAAGAAATAAAAAAACGCATTTTAAGTATATACCCCTGCTAGACAAAGTAAAACTTCTAGAGTTTTTCTTTTATTTTATCTATAATACAAGAATTGGGCTTTGAGGTGTTGAAAATATTCTAGATATGCATAGCAGCAGTTATAGTAGGACCCTGACCTCAGGGTTGTATATAGTCTTTCTTGAGTTTAGAAGCCAGAGGTTGATAACCTTATATACTAAGCATATATGCTATGATTGGTTGCATCTCAGAAAGTTACGAATAAATACTTGTATCATAAGCCTGACTTGATGCTCTCATTTCATAGGAAAAGGCTCCTCTGTTTCTGAAGAAAAAGGTGAATCTGATGATGAAAAACCAAGGAAAGGAGAAAGACGATCATCCAGGGTCAGACAGGTAACACGTCTATTTCCTAAAGCATTCAGCCACACTTTGAGTAGTTTTCTGGCTTTTTCCTCCTCTTTCTTTTTTAGCATCATCTCTAAATTTCTGTATGTAGTCATTTTCTTTCTTGGGGGAAGATAACTGGGATGATACAAGGGGCTCCTGCATAGCAGATAAGCACTGTACACTGAGCTGCATCCCCATCTCCTTTTTATTTTATTTTTAGACAGGGTCTCACTAAGTTGCCCAAACTGCACTTGAACCCAGGATTTTCCTGCCTTGGGCTCCCAGTTGTCTGGGATTATAGATACACACCACAACACCTCTGGTTTTTCATGTTATTTTGTTTGCTTGGGAGGGGTTGTGTTGTTTCAACCTGCTCTAGCCTTCATATTTCTAAGCAAATATCTAGGTTTTTAAAAAATTTAAATGGGAACGTCTAACAGACTCATCTATATATTGTCTTTTTTCTGTGAGAGGTAGTTTTGTGTAGTGAGAGGTCATCTATATTTTTAAAGCACATAACAAATGGCATAATTATTCGATTAGAACTTTAAAGCTATATGAAACAATGTGAAGTGAGCTGAATACAAAAGTATACAATAGTATGATTAGGACTGCAAGCTGGATATAGTGGCTCATGCTTGTAATCCCAGCTATTCTGGAGATTAACTCAGGAAGGATTCAAATTTAAGGCCAGATTGGGCAACTCAGCAAGACTGTCTCAAAAGCAGGTTAGGGATATAGCTCAGTTGTAGAGTATCAGCCTAACATGTATGAGGCCCTGAGCTTCAATCCTAGTACCACAAAAGAAAAAAGAATGAAAAGAAAAACATCAAAATGATATAAATTAAGCCTGGCCTAAATTATATAACAAGACCCTGTCTCAAAAAAAAAAACCACAAAACAAACACAGATACATATATGAAATCATATTCTGCACCCCCAACCCTGCTTTCTACATACATATTATGTTCTTTTTTTTTTGTTTATTTTAAAAGCTTGAAGCTGTGAAATGAACCAGTAACCAGTTGTGATGTACTCCTGTCATCTCAGTGAGGGAGGCTGAGGCAAGAGGCTCACAAGTTCCACTCCCTCCTGGGCAGTTTAGTGTAGACCCTATCTTTAAAAAATAAATAAAAAGGGATGGGGATGTAGCTGAACGGTAGAGCACCCCTTGGTTTGATCCCTAGTACTGAAAGAAATTTTTAAAAAGTAGCTTCATTATTCTGTTGTTCGGTTCACTCTTTTGAATACTCCGAGGAGCCCATATTATTCATAATTGTTTACTGTCACACCTCTCTCTGTGTGTGACAGGAAATGCCGTGTATTGCTGAATTTATCCTTCCTAGGATTATCCTGTGATACACTTTTCTCTGTTGATTGTGAGCAAATATATTTGGAGTAATTGTATATCTTTTGTTTCAGGCAAGGGCAGCTAAGCTATCTGAGTACAGCCAGCCTGCTGAAGAGGAAGAGGAACAAGAAACACCTTCCAGAAATCTGAGGGTTAGAGCAGATCGAAATCTGAAAACAGAGGAGGAGGAAGAAGAAGAGGAGGAGGAGGAAGAGGAGGAAGATGATGAGGGACAAAAACCTCGGGAGGCCCCAGTTCTAAGACAGTTTAAAGAAGAAGGGGAAGAAATGTCCATAGCAAAACCAGAGGAGGTGATGGATGAGAGACCCAAAGCCATAGTATCCCAGGAACAGAAGTTAGAGAGAGGAGGGCGAGTCACAAGATCCCAGGAAGAGGCCAGAAGAAGTCAACTGGCCAGACACCAGCAAGAGAAAGATTCGCAAACAGTTTCTGCCCTTGAAGAGGAAGAAAGAGAAATAAAATTTTCACAAGGCTTGGTGAAAAAATCACAGTCCCCTTCCCCTCCTCGACTGACTGAAGATCTAGGAAAGTCTGCTCTTGTGCCACAGCCAGAGCAAGCTGCCAGTGAAGAGGAGACTCCCCCACCATTGCTTACCAAGGAAGCATCCTCTCCACCACCTCATACACAGCTACAGAGTGAGGAAGAAATAGAGCCCACGGAAGGCCCGGCTCCTCCTGTCCTCATGCAGTTATCACCACCAAGTGCTGATGCTGAGACCAAGGAGCATGCTGTCCAGTTGGTGGGAGGCCTGTCTGCTTCGTCCAGTCCTGCAGACACCAAAGCAGAATCTCCAGCAGAGAAAATGCCAGAGGACAGTGTCTTGCCCCTAGTTGAAAAAAAGGAATATTCAACCCCAAAAAGTCATGCAACTGATTCAGAAAAATCTGCTCAGCCTTTCCCTCTAAAAATGGAAGAACTAACACCAGCCAAAGAAATCACTGATGAATCTCTGAAACAGCAGTGTTTGGAACAGAAGGAAGGCCAAAGGGCTTCTCATTCTCTTTTTCCAAGCCACAAGTTAAAACAGTCAGCTGACTCATCCTCCAGCCGATCCTCCTCCTCTTCATCCTCCAGTTCTAGATCCAGGTCTCGCTCTCCTGACAGTTCGGGCTCTCAGTCTTACTCACCTCCAAGATCCAAACAGAGAGAGGTGTCCCAGACACATGTCCACACTAACCCTCATGCTAGACCTCAGCCAGACTCCAGGTCCACATCAGAGTCCAGGTCCCGGTCCCGGTCCCGTTCCCGTTCCCGTTCTGCATCTAGCAGTAGCAGGAAAGTGAGTATAAAACAGTGTTGCATGGGTTTATGTTCTGTTTATACACCAGTGCTTTTTCAAACAGCAATAGGAAAATACTCATTTAGCCCCCAGTTCATTGATTATTTTCATTTCAGAATTTAATTTTCAGTTTATTGTTTCCTAACTGGGGTCCTTTTTATTACAAGTCCCTTTGATTCCAAGAATGTTAAAATCATTTTATTCATCTCTCCTGCAAAACATAAACTTCTTGACGATATAGATATGCCTTTATGTGTGTATCCCAGTACCTAGCACCCAGTTGGAACTCAGTAAATCTGTTGAATAAGTAAAGAGATTATGAACTGAAATGGGAATAAACGCAAAGAAAGATCCAGAGTGCGAATTGGGTCAATAGAGGTAGAACACTCAATGATCCACTGAATGTGTACCACTCATCCATGTAAATGTGTACCCAGTATGTGAAATAATAGAGTAATTTGTTTTACTCACGTGTTTCATGTCATTTCTTTAGTCTCTGAGTCCTGGAGTCTCCAGGGACAGCAACACCAGCTACACCAAAACCAAAGATCCCATTTCTGGTCAAGAGGTTACTACAGGTCTACCAGTGCCACAGCTGCAGGTCTTTGAGCCACAGCAAAGGACACCAACCTCCTCATCCTCTATCCAAGGGAGGCGTCTGAACCAGCCTGAGCCAGCTGAAAAACATGTGACACAGAGGGTGCAGCCCGAGCAGGTAGGCTACTATGGTGCCTCTGTAGAGGCATGACTTTCCTTTTTTATCTTGAAGAGAGTTGGACAAGGCTCAAGGAAATATTGGTATATCTGCTAATCCTGCTCATTTCCAGCTCCCTTTTTTACAAATACATGTAGTAGGAGTCTCATGTCCGCACTTCTCAGCATCATTTCATCTTCAGATCTCTATTTTTTTTCCCCAGTACTAGGAATTAAACTCAGGACCTCGCGCTTGTCAGATAGGGGCTTATACCACTGAGCTATATCCCCAGTCTAGATTTCTTCTTTTTATCTGCCCCAAAGGAAGCCTTTTCTTGGTTGTCCCAAAAAAGAATTCTAGCTAGATGTGGCGCTACAGGCCTGTAACCCTAGAATTTGGGAGGCTGAGACAGGTGGAACACCACAGGTTTAGGCCAGGGGTGATGTAGGGAGTTTGAGGCCAGCCTGAACTACATAGTGAAATCCCTTTTTTAAAAAATAAAAAAGGCTAGGGCCTAGGGATCTAGGTTAGTGATAGACCATGTGCCTAGCTAGCATGCGTGAGGCCTGAATAGAAATAGAAATTTTTTAGTTTTTTGGTTTTGGGGATTTTTTGTTTGTTTGTTTTGTTTTATTTTATTTTTGTTTTGTTTTTATTATTGTTGGTATTGGGACCTTGCGTTTACCAGGCAGGCCCATGCCACTGAGCTATAATCCCAGCTCCGTTTTCATTTCTGTTTTTGGGGTGCCAAGAATAAAACTTAAGACTTTACACTTCCAGGAAGGCACTGTGCCGCTGAGCTATATCCTTGGCCCTGTAGAAATTCTTAAATACTTACCTTTAAACTATAGTCCAGTCCACATTGTAAAATGAAATAATGAAGATACAGAAGGTGTTTGTGTGGAGCTGGGACTGTGTATGTCCCGCTCTACCTTTTAGCAGCTCTAGGTTGAAGAAAAGTAACCAAGCAGATTTAAATCCTTTTGATCTTTGGTTTGCTGTGTTCTCACAGGGAAGCCCAAAGAAGTGTGAAGCTGAAGAGGCAGAGCCACCAGCTGCCACACAGCCTCAAACCTCAGAGACTCAGACTTTTCATCTACCAGAATCAGAAAGGATTCATCACACTGTGTAAGTGATAACTCTTGACTGGTTTATAAATAAGCAATTAAGAGTATGAGACAGGTCTTTGCTCCCTAAGATTTTTTGACTAAGCAGACCTAGTTTTCTTTTTTTCTTTTAAAACACAAAGGCAGATTATCTGGACAAAGATTAGACTTCATTTACCATGGTGAAAACTGCCACTGAATGCTTTTTATTTTTTCCCCTCCATTACTGAGATTGAACCCAGAGCCTTCATACTAAGGTATATCTGTAGCCTTTATTTATTTTTTGGGGAGACAGTCTCAGCTGGGCACAAACTTAGAATGTTCCTTTATCAGCCTCCCAGAGTGCTGGGATTACAAGCATGTACCACCATCCCTGGCTAAGAACATTTAAAGAAGTCTGAAAAGTGGTGGTGAGGGGGATAAGGAAAACATCTGTGATCACCACCTTCAGATAACACCTTTAAGCAGCAGGCAACAGAGGCTTCTGCTTCCCCGCTCAATCCAATGTAAGGAAATTGACGCAGAGAATCCTGATCTTTAACTCACATTTACCAGCTGCATCTGAGCCGGGGAATAGTTTAATAAAGGATACTGAGAGTCTGTAATGAAGCACCAAAGGGTATGCTGTTATTTTGTACATTTTTCCTGATTACCATGTCATGTTACTAAATACAATCTGTGCTCTTTTATCATATAGTGCAGCAAAGTATGAAGCTCCTGTCAAGTCACAAACTTATTCTGGGCCTCTTAGACCTTTAATTGATCTTATAATTAATGTGAGTTTTTAAATCCATAAGTCCTAAGGAAATACTCATATCAGGTAAAGTTTCTAATTTTGTAGGTACTATGTGTCATTCATTATTCTGAACTTGGTATTAAAAGTAAGCCATTGAACCAAAACTCCTAGCTTCAAACTTTTTTAAAAAATGAAAATTTAAAGCATTAAGGAAATAAGATTACTTAGCTTTAGACATCTGGAATTCTGAACTCCTTTGGAGTTGGTCTCAAGTTGTTAAATACTTGTCTTAGTGTCATTTTAACACTACTACTATCAGTATTCTTTTTCCCTATGTTTAGTAGTCTTATAGTTTATACTCTTCTGAGAGCTTCAGGCTGTCTTTTAACCCTGAGTTTTGGAGGGTGGTGGACAGTTGACATGGTTGTTCTCCTTGTGACATTAATGATAGTTTTTTTACTCCTTAACATATCTTTTGCTTTGGTATAGACACTTGCTAGTCTGTTGTGTTCTTGGCTCTGGTGCCATCTCATAACCGTTATATTTTTGATTTGGAAGCCAAAAGTTCACTCTTCCTTTGAAAAAAGCTTTTGTTTTCCCTTTTTCTTTAGAAAAAGAATTCTTTTTCTAGGACCATAAAATGAAAATTCAGCAGATTCGGGAAAGTATGCAGAATTCCCCAGCTATATTACTGATGAGAAAATGGAGTGACATTTTCCCATCTTTATAACTCAGGCATAAACTCTTCACTCCCCTCATTATGTGAAACACAGAGTTCATACTGATGACCTGCTGCTTATTGTGCCTGAGGAACTGCTCCCAACGAACCTTGAGAAACAATTTTCTGAAAAGTTCTTTGCTATCTTTAAAACTCTGTGAGTATAAGATCCTAGAAACAGAACAGCATTTTACATTGTTTTGAATCACCTTTATTTCTGGACTTTCCCATTTAAGTCCAGGGCAAGTGAAGCTTACAGTTATATATAGTTTTTCTCCTCAGGGTTTGGTGACTTTGATCTTCATTTTAGGACTGAGATTATTCTAGCCACTTGGATTACAACCAGGTACCATAATAACCAGGTTGTACCCTTCGCACATAATGAGGTTTGTCATTGTTGCCTAGCTAAGTTTCACAGAATCTGTAGTTTAGAAGTGGAACCTACACTCAGCAACATCTCATACATATCCCTCTTACCTACTTTTCTTCTTCCTTGCCAGATAATCTGTTCAACAGCCTGACAAAAAAACATGTACAGCTAGATGTGGTCATGAATGCCTATAACTTCATCACTGGGAGGGTGGGGCAGGAGCATTGCTGTGAGTTTAAGGCCAGAAGCCAACCTGGGTTACATAGTGACTTTGGCCCAGCCTGGACTACATAGTGAAACTCTGTCTCAAAAAAAAAACAAAAAAAACACCATATATGGTGGTACATTCCTGTAGTCCCAGCACTGTCAAGGCTGAGGCAAGAGAATCACCATGAGTTTTAGGCCATCATAGGTTACATAGTGAATTTAAGGCCCGCCTGACCTGCATAGCAGGACCCTCTCTCAAAAAAGAACGCACAAATTATGTAGAATGACCCTCAACACTTAGCCTATAGGTCATTCTAGCACTGGATTTAGTAAATGAATGTTTGAGAAGTTTTCCTACATTTCACCTGATTTGCAACATTCCTTCTGGTGTTTACCCCTCCAGAGTGCTAGGATTCACAACATGGCAGTCCCCTAGAACCCTGGCCAATTTTAAAAATGGGATCAACTGTATTAAAGGAAAAGATCATTTGTGGCTTAATCTTGGTTTTCCTGTGTGTCTCAACAAGAAGTCACATGACTAAAAAAACAGCAGTAAAATGTTTTTTAAAAATTAAGACTACCTCAAGGACCTCTCACCACTTGGAAGAGATTGACTAACTTTTTTGCTGTGTTTGGTTAAACCTGTTCTGATTCGGATTGTGCCTGAGGAATTCTAAATTTATGAGGTAAGGTATCTTTTTTGTTTGCTTGGAGCAGAGATTTGTGATTATGAGTTTTATTTCAACCAAGCCCGCTTCCAAAATCTAGTCTTTACCCCACTATGAATATCACAAAAATGTGCTCATCAGCAGAAAATATAATAATACTCTCTTTTTACATTAAAAAACAAGGGTTTAAAAGGCAAGTGTGGGCAGCTGTATCATTTGGCAGTAGTTAACTCAAACCTGAATTTTTTTGGCAAATGTGGTAGCCCATACCTGTAATTCGGAGGCTGAGATCACTGCAAGTTCAAGGCCAGCCTGAGCCACATTTCAAGAACTTGTCTCAAAAAACAAAAGCTCTTAGTTTTTTGGAAAACAGTCTTGTGTGCATGAACCAGGTAGGCAGTAGTAACTTCAGGCTCTTGGTTCTCTGCTTATTTGTTCTTGTAAGCAGAAAAGGAAGTGTTTCCAGTATAACACAATTGATACTCCCCAGGGGAACTACACTACCAGTACCCATATGTTGCATTAGTTTTTAAAAAGCATAATTCAAGCAGGGCATGGTGGCACACACCTGTAATCTCAGCTATTTGGAAGGCTGAGACAAGAGGATCACAAGTTCAAGGCCATTTTAGGCAATTTAGTGAGACCCTATCTCAAAATTTTAAAAAATAAAGGAGCTCAATACGTAACTCACCACTCCCTGCTTCAGCTGTCAGTACCATACACACACGCACATACACTATTGTGACATGTGTAATTGTCATCAGTGGAGTTTGCTCACTGAAAAATTTGTATCTACTGTGTAATATCTAAAATTATACTGTTGGTTATCTGGAACTAGTACGCTCCTGAGGGTGTCAGGTCCCCTATATCTTACTAAATTTTCACATCTTACCCTCTGTGTCTCATGAATTTTCTATAGTAACTAAAACTGGAACATACATTTTTATGGGAATTTCCTTTTCCCTTAATTTGTTTAAATTTCATTCACATGTGAACAGTAGTACACTATTGTTACCTTCCAAGTAGTTCCATCCTTTTCTTCTGGGCTACCAGCACTTTTTATGCTGTTTAATTATGGATAACTGGCCCCACCCCTGTGCCGTTCCTAGTATGATTTCGTATTTGTCAAAGATTTCAGAAACATTTGTGCAGGAATTTAAAGGGGGGAAAGAGGGAGTTGGCGTCTAAAAAAGGATGGGACAATTTCAAGGATTCCTTATATCTTTTGAAAAAAGTTTTGGGATTTCACAAAATGGATTATAGGGCTGGGCGTGGTAGCATACACCTGTAATCCCAGCACTCGAGCTGAGGCAGGAGGATCATGGCAGGTTTGAGGCCAGCTTGGGTTACAAAGTAAGCTCAAGGATAGTCTGAAGTACATAGTGAGATCCTGTCTCAAAAAGATAAAAAATAAAAAGTTTTTTAAAATTTGGTCATAGGGAAATAAAAGGTATAATCCTCCTGTATCTTAAGAAGGCCAGTGGTAAAATTCATATTCTTAAAAATAGAAGACATCATTACTTCTAAGTAAGCTCCTTCTGGGAGAGGCATTGGAGTAGCCAGAAGTATTTTAGGACTGTGGATAGACAAGGAACATTTATTTGAGGATGTTCAAAGGTAGCATTTTATGAGGTAATACTCTCTGTGGGAATTTTACCCCAAAATATCAAAAGTTGGGTCAGCAAGCATTTTAAGTATCTACTTGGTACCCACCATAGTATCCTAATACAGAAATATATACAAAAAGAAAAAAAATAACAGTCTTTCTTTGTGCTGTACAGGGCAAGGAAGATAGTTCTTACCCTTGTGGTATTCTGGTAGAGAAGGGAGGGAGGTAAAGTAGTCATTACATAAAGTAATAAGGGCATTGCCACAAATTCATCATGCCAGTCACTGAATCATTTGGCATCAGAGAGAGAGCGGTGGCTTCAAATGACCCAGTGGTGCTCGATTTGGCAGCACATACACTAAAATTGGAACAGTACAGAGAAGATTAGCATGGCCCCTGTGTAAGGATGACATGCAAATTCATGAAGCATTCCTTATTTTTAAAGTTTAAAAAATGGCACAGTGGACTGTTAAGCACTGTGTTTTATGCACATTTATATCTCGGCTTGGGATGTCATTCAAGTCAGACAGTTATAAGCTAACACTTCTGCACTCCTCCATGAAGTAGGAATTGCTGTTAGCCACACATTACTGATTAAGAAGTAGATGCTCTGAGAGGATCAAGAACTTGTAATGGGTTGGACCAGGACCAAGATGGATCCTAGCCTATTTATTTGTTTTTAGATAGGGTCTCATCTATGAAGTTCAGGCTGGCCTTAGAGTCACAAAGATCCTCCTCCTGCCTCAACCTCCTAAATGCTGGGATTACAGGCATGTGCCACCACACCCACTTCTTACTCTTAATATTCTGAGCAAAAGGGACCATTATGTGAAAGGGGAATCCTAAGTAATATATAAATATGACCACTTCAGCATGCAGTTGGCATGGGATTTTCAGCAGTAGGGAGAACATTTCATTCCTGGATAAAAGATCTGGTATTAAAAATACTCCCTGGGGCTAAGGGTATGGCTCAGTTAAGCACTTGCCCAGCATCCATGAGGCCCTGGGTTAAAAAGAGATACCAAGCTTTTGGTTAAATTGTCAGAAACTTTTTTTAAAAACTTTTTTTTGGCGGGGGGGATTTAGCTCAGTGGCATAAAAGCGCCTGCCTGGCAAGTGCAAGGTCATGAGTTTGATCCCCAGTACCAAAAAAAAAAAAAATTTTTTTTTTTCTCATGAATTTGTCCTAGGGCCGGGGATATAGCTCAGCAGCACAGTACCTGCCTGGCAAGCACAAGGTCCTGAGTTCAGTTCTTGGTTCTGAGTCAATTCCCCCCTCAAAAAAGAAACTTGTCCTAGAGCTAAGTTTCTGCTATTAGGGTACAAAAGGATACCTTTGTCATCAGCAAAGAAGTGTTTCAAGTATTTACTGAGTGCCCTCTTGAACTCTGAGAATGCTTCTCAGGTAGTGTGGGGAAAATGCTCATGATTAATACTTTGTACTGAGTTCTGAGTAGGAGAGCTGTGTGACTTGCAATTTCTAGTCTACTTCAGAGGCTTTTCCTCCAGTAGCCCTCAAACTTCAGCGATGCTAGGTATCCTTCTCTGTTTATCCTTAACCCTTTCTGGCTCCCGGAGACACTGGGGCAGAATGACCTTATTAAAGACTCAAAAGCAAAGTTGTCTGTCATCTCTTTAGAGACCCACTTTTCTCTCTGCTTGTAATTTGGAGAATTCTCCCTGCGTATCCATGTCTTCCACCCTCCCTTAGTTTGACTTTGACTTTTTCCTTTTTTTTAAGGCAGGGTCTCACTATGCAGTTCAGGCTGCCTTGAACTCACTTTGTAGCCCAGGCTGGCCTTGAACTCGAAGCAATCCTGCCTCAACCTCTCCATTACTGGGATTACAGGTGTGAGTCACCACGCCCAGCCCATCCTCCATTGGAAACAGACTGGTTTAAGTAGTTACTCGTGGCAGTTGCCAGAAGTGCACAGCCAGTTGTGATAGTGATTGGGTAGTGACCGTTCTCATCCCACTTTCTCACTGTGAGCATTTGTCTGACTGATCTGGTTTCAGTGTCTGTGCCTTGCTTCCTAGGTGGAGGGTAGAGGTACCAAAAAAAAATTGCTCATTCTCTTCCAATCGGTGACAATGATGGAGTTGATTTTAATCATTTTTCAACTTTGGCTTTATCTTTCTCAAATTATTTTTTACTCCCAGCTCTGCTGTTTCCCTTGTTACTCCCTGGAGTCTTCCATAATGTTGTGTCTTCACCACCCAGCCCCTTCCTCATCCCTAGGGAAGCCTGGAGGGAGCACCCATGGGGGCTGGTGGAGTTAGGCCTCAGTAACTGTTGTAATCTGAGAAAAGGAAAAAGGCCAGGCCTCTTGAGCCAGCGTCTGCCTGCTCCCTCCCGGTGGCCTGCCGGAGGATGAGAACCTTGCTCACTCAGCTCCCTCCCTTTTCTTTCCCCTCCCCTGCTGCAGCAGGGCCCTCCCCCATCCGCACACACGGGCTGCTGGGTAAGTGGCAAGATGGCTCCCCTGCATGTCTCCGGCTGATCGCTGCCGCTCCGCCAGTACAATAGAGCCAGCCACTACCAGCAGCCTGGCCCTCTTCCTCCTCCTTCTCCAGAGACCAATCCAGCCGAACTCGGGGTTTGCCGTGAGGACTTAACGCTTATCTCTTAAAAACCAGACCTATTTTAGCCTCCCCGCACCACCACCACCACCACCACCACCTCCCCTTCCATTTACCATTTTTTGGATCCCCAGTTGCTGCATCTCGATTTTCTCTCTCTGGATCGGGTGGCTGGGGAGGAGGTGGTGGGATTTCGGGACAAGGAAGGTGGTTTTTTTGTTTTTGTTTTTGTTTTTAGGATTTTTTTGTTTGGTTTTTGTTATTTCTTCCATTCCAGAAAGGGATAAACAGCACTTCCAGGGGGAGAAAAAAAATCATGTTATCAGAAAGCAAAGAAGGGTGAGAGATTCACATTTCCCTGTACCCCTTTTTTCCCAACTCTTACTTACCTCATCTTCTCTTCCTCATGGCTTTCATTCTGGCTTTCGTTTGGTTTGTTTTCAATCATTCTGCTTTCCCCCTTTGTCCTTCTTGCCCGATTTCTAATTGGTCCTACTTCCCCTATCTGTGTGGGAAATAGGCTTTTTAATTTTAAAGTAACTGTTTTTTCTATATTTAAGAAGTTGAATCGCATGTTTCCGTGGGGGCTTGATAGCTGGGGGCACAGCCTCGACTTTCCCCTCCCCCCTTACCCGTTCATCCCTCCCTGACTGCCCTAGGGAAGCTGTTCTGACCTCTGTGTGTCAGGAAGTCTGTTGGGAAAGCTGAATTTTCTGGTGGTGGCTAGTTAGCGACCTAGGGAGGCTTGGTTTCCCTTTTCTGGAGAGTAGGCCTTTGATCATCTTCATTTTTTAAAAAATTTATTTTCTTTTTTTGCCCAGTATAGGGTGCTAGAGGGAAAGAGATAAGAGATTAGAAGTTAGAGATGAAAAGAGAAAAAGGTTTATCTGAAGTGAATCTGAGGGTTTTTTTGCCTGAAGTAGGTGCTAACTTGTGTGGTTGAGAGCTGGGGGGTTCAGTATTTGTGTTGGGGGGGTTGCCTGGTGTGGGGGAGGGTGTGTCCTGACTGGAAGGCCTGCTGTCTTTCTCTCTTGGAAGTTGGAATGAGGGAGTGGGAGAAACTAGGTGAAAGTCGAATCTAAGAACAATTCCTACACTTCTGAGCAGGTAAAAGTGGTCTGGTCCTTCTCTGAGCTTTCATACTCTGTTCAGCAGCTTTAGTTTTTTCTTTGGAGGACAGAAGGTCCTTGTTGAGGCTTGAACTCTCATCAGTCCTACTTCCTGCAATCCCCACCCCAATCATTTTCTCTGTGCCTGTATCTCCCAGTCCTGTCAGCAGGCCTTTACTTATTAAGCAGTTGATTAAACACAAGGTCAGGATCATTTGCCACAACTATGGCCATTCTTGTCTTTTTAAGGAATCACACTTCCCTTCCTTAGTTTCTCATATATCCTAGTAAAGGGGCCTGTGTCCTTGGGAGAGTGAGGCCACAGGTTTGTGGGCATATCACAGTTGCTTTTGAGGGACTATTTTCAGAGGAGGGTGTTTCTCCTTTCACATAAGAATACTCTGGGGAGTTATTACCTAGGAACAGTTGGAATCCTATTCCCATACCAGGGTTTTCCCATCTGGGCAGTGGGTGATTGCTATCCATGCTTTTCCCCTAAGGAAAATACCTTTCCACTTAGCCTGAGGTAGCAAAGTTTCTAGTCTGATCTGAAAATCAGCCATTCCAGTCCCACCCAAGTGATAAGGCATGGAAGGTTTCATGACCCAAAAGCTAATAATGTCTTACTCTCTCTTCCCCTTGATTCTTTCCTGCCCTTCCCTCTTAACCTCTCCAAATACTGTCAGTGAGGAGAAGGAGGAAGTGACCATGGACACAAGTGAAAACAGACCTGAAAATGAGGTTCCAGAGCCTCCTATGCCTGTTGCCGACCAAGTCAGCAATGATGACCGCCCGGAGGGCAGTGCTGAAGATGAGGAGAAAAAAGAGGTAAATATCCAAACCACCTGTTAGGGTGGGTGGGTAGAAGTGGACATGGGGGAAGGAGTAGACCATTCTGGTGATCCCTCTTACACAGCGGGATAACTGAAAGGGGATGAGACAGGGCCTTGGATCAGGATTGGACCAAGGGAGAATTCGCTGGTTTAGCAAGGGAGACCCTTGTGATGGGGGCAGGGCCCTTGATTGTCCTTTCTCCATGTTGCAGCAGTCCCATTTCCTTGAAATTTGTTAATAACTGGAACGGCCAATAATGGCCCCTTTTTCAAGTCCCAGGCTCGTTATCTTCCCAAGCTTCTTCCCATAATAACTTGAGCTTTCCCTCCTTTTTAAAAACCTGGTGGAAGTCAGCGCCATCTAGTGGGCTGTGGTGGTTCTCACCAGACCAGCCATGCTGTGGAATTTGTTCCTTCGCTGCCCCCCAGTGGTTTCATTACAAAGATATGTAGCTCCTTAGAAGGCTGCACTTGGATCCAGAAGGCCCATTTTCTGTTCTGTGACGCCCCTGTCCTCCTTTTTTGGTAAATGTACTATAATGTGTTCTGCACCCAATTCAGGGGGCTCCCCCCATCAGAGCCAGCGAAATCTTCTTGGCTCTTAATAGAAATAGCTGGGCTTGGGAGTAGGATAACAGGGTGGGAGGGACTGTTGTATGTGTAGCTGTTCTCTGGTGTGTGTTGTGGGGGTGGGGACCGGTGAAAGTGATTTGATGTGCAGAATATTATTTATTACAAGGTCCTTCTTCCCCGTAAAACTTTGTCCAAGTACCTCATGTACGGTAATCCGCCCGTAAAATATAACCCTGCCCAACTGGCCAATCGCTGATGCCGCCTCTTCCTCTGGACCCACTCGCTGCTACTGAGCTGCCCAATCAGAGCCAAGTCTGCTATCCAGGTGTCTTGGCCAGAGGGGGGCATGTTTATGGGCTCCTGTGATGGGCCCCCTTTTGCCTCCCTGTCTTGCTTACATCAGGGGGCCAAGAAGAGCACTGTTGTGGAGAGACTTATTGAGAAACCAAAAAGCATTTGGAAAGGGGTGGACTTGGCATCATCTCCCTACTTGGGACACCCCAAGAAGAGCTTGTGCCAGTGCTGGGGTGCCTGCCCATGTGCCCTGGCCCTATCGAGGACTGTGGGTTGCCTTGTTTGCTACAGACTGTTGGGATCCTCATCTGGGGCACCAAGACAACCTAAAGAGTCAATGTTTGTGATCACAGTGCCATGCTGGGAAACACTTGATTGGGGCCCTCGGCTTACGCTGTGGCAACTAGGAACCCTGCAGAGGAGTCTAGGGTCTGTGCCCCAGGGATTTAATGCTGATGACATCCCAGCCCATGTATCACCTCTGGCTCATCAGATGGACTTTCCTTTGGTCCCTGTTGTCCATGGTGAAGGGCAGCACGTTGGTTGCTCCAACTTCTCCTCCATCCCTGGAGGCAGGGGCTCACTCATCCACCTGACTGGAACCATTGCCTCACCTGGCGTCCCTGAGGAGATGTTACCCACAACTCAGAAGAAAAGCATTCTGACCTTGCTGCTGAATGTGTGCCAGCTTCTGGGGGTTCACCTGCTATCCCCCAGGCTACCTTCATCAGAGGCTCCATGATCCCACTCGGTTACAGGCAGAAGAGAAAGGGACTGTGGAGTCATCACCTGGATTCCAAGTATTGTGTGGCAGGCATCATTGCTGCAGCTTGCCACTGGTGGACATAGGGTTCTACTTGCCTCTCATGACAAAAGGCGAGGACCCTTCCTGCTGCTTACAGGCCATCTCATCAGGGACTGCAAGATGGTGCCCCTACAAGGGCCAGGACTGATGTTTCTGTCCCCTTTCCCCCCTCTACTATCCCTTGCTGAGCCTGGTCACCACCAATGAACTGTCTTGACATCATGGAAACTGGGCAGTGTCCCCCCACACGTTACCCTCCCGCCCCCCTGCGCCCCTGGGAGGACTGGCAGTGCCGTGCTGACTACCACGCCGTGCGCCCACCTTTTTTGCCAACCCAACCCCCCACCAATTGCACAGCGCCTAGCAGGGAGGGCTCATTCTGATTGGATCGGCGGTTGACTAGATACAGTACACAGTGAGGTGCGATTGGCTGAACTGAAGATCCCAGGTGTGAGATGGTACCTGGAAAATTTGTCATATTCCTAGTTTATTTTCTTCTTCTTTTTTTTTTTTTTTTCCTTTATTTTTCTGGTTTCTTTGTTGGGTTTATTTATTTGGTTTATGTTTTTCCTGTTTTAATTAACTTTTTTTTTTTTTTCCTCTCCTCACTAACTTACCCATCAAGAGTGGCCCAATTAGGGGTCAGGCTGGCCTTAACAGAGACCAAGGAGACTTGGTTAGAAAACAGCGCTGGGGTGGATTAGGGAAAGGGATTTCATCAAGAGGGTTCTACCTTACCCTTTAGAAGGGTGGTCTTAGTTTTTCCAGAAATAAGCACCTGAATCTCAAAGTGCTCCATTCCCCTTTTTTCTCTTTCTCTGTCCATAGTCTTTGTCCCATTGAATGTGTAAGAGAGAAAGTCGACCTCGGCAGAGTCCCTAAAGCTGGAGCCTAGTTGTAGAACAGTAGGTCTCTGCTAGAGCTACAGTGTTTAGAAAGTGAGAACCTCCCTGGGGTCAGCCAACCCTTCATAAAAACTTTACCAGTAAATATCTTGTGTGGCTTCAGCTCAGAAGTCTCATCTTCAGTGAGTCTGATGTGGCCCTTTTCCACAGTGTGGTAGGGGCTGGGCGGGCACTGAAAAGGAGGGCCATCTTATTGAAGCTGCCATGTCAAAAGTTGCATTTTCCTTGGGTTAGCAAGGATGGACCTGGGAGCAATAGATGGCCTGCTTCTGGGCATATTCTTTGGGGCTTGGTGTCTTCAGTGTGTAGACAGTGGAAATAGCATGACCACCACCATCTTTTAAGGCCTGAGCAGCTGCTGAATTCCTTTTTTTCAGCTTATTTCTGGTCAAGCTAATGCTCAGGTGTGGTATGGAGTACAGTAGTTGACAGTCCCTGCTAAGATCTTTGGTTTTATTTTTTTCTCTAACTTGCATCAATTCTGCTTCGTTTTTACCGTTTGCTGCTTCTGTTTTGGTCTCTGTCTCTCTCTGTGTCTCTCCTCTATCTTCCTCTGTCTCTGTGTGTCTTTGGAGCCTAGGCTAAGAATGCCCCATTTAACCTCCTTCCCCCTCTCTGTGGGGTGTCTCTCTTTCTCTTTTTTTTCCCTCACCTTCTGTATACAGAGCTCGCTGCCCAAATCGTTCAAGAGGAAGATCTCCGTTGTCTGTAAGTTCAGCCCTGAATCCTCAGTAAGCCTTAAGAATGCCATAAAAATAGTGTTCATAGGGCAGTCAGACCCATTCTGTCAGTGCCATTGTTGGTTCCCTCTGCCCAGCAAATGAACATCTTCATGCCACATATAGGGTTCCATTTTGAAATTCGTAACAGTCCCTATCAGTGGTTCTTTCTAGTCACCATTTTAATGAGATATACTGCTTTGAAACCAAATCAAGTCTTAGGCCTTTTTTTGAGATGAAGTTCATCTAAATTGCTTGGGCTCTTCTCCCACCTCATCTTTGCACTTTGGGAGTAGCTGGTATTCCTGGCATTTGCCACTACACCTGACACTTAGAGACATTTTATCCTTCAAAGTATGAATGAATTAGATTGCTACATAATGCTAATCAGTTTATTCTGAGAGCACAGCTGAAGAGTTAAAAGAACCCTCACCTCAAATAGTAGCATTTCCCCAATGAGGAACTCCCGATTATAAAAGCAAAATAGGTGTTTACTATAATACCAGTCTATGATGAATTACAGGATAAGATTGTACCATGATCTTAAATTTATCCTGCCTAGATTTTCTTATCTCCTTATACATTCCCATGTCCTCAGTCTGTCTTTCCCACCAATTTGGATATTCTATTTATCACTTGTACTGCTTGCCAAAGTAGTATCCCCTATGTTTTTGCTTTTAGAAACAAATAGTTTCCATCTGTCAGAAAGGGACTCTAGCCCTCCCATTGTTCATTCTGAAGTCATGAGTCCCTAGCACCCCGGATATGATTTCCTTAAGCTTACCTTTCACTGAAACTCCAACTCTCTGAGTTAAAGTTACAGCATGAGCCAGCGGAGTACGTGAGACCCGTCTAACTGTTGGGTCCTATCTCTTGGGGACAGCAGCCACCAAGGGGGTGCCAGCTGGAAACAGTGACACAGAGGGGGGCCAGCCTGGTCGGAAGCGACGTTGGGGAGCCAGCACAGCCACCACACAGAAGAAACCCTCCATCAGTATCACCACAGAATCACTCAAGGTGAGGCAGGAGGAGCCAGGGAAGGGAGGATAAGACATGTTGAGGTGGGACTAGACATGGGCCCAGTGTAACGGGGTGGGGGGTATCTGTGTCCCAGAGCCTCATCCCCGACATCAAACCCCTGGCGGGGCAGGAGGCTGTTGTGGATCTTCATGCTGATGACTCCCGCATCTCTGAGGATGAGACAGAGCGTAATGGCGACGACGGGACTCATGACAAAGGGCTGAAAATATGCCGGACAGTCACTCAGGTAAGGTTCACTGGCACCTCCAGAGGTCAGGCTGCCAAATCAATCCTGCTGCTTATTATAAATAAAACGTTTTATTGGACACAGCCACCCTACTTCATTTCTCTTCTCTGGCAACTTTATGTTACAGTAGCAGAATTGAGAAGTTGCAGCAGACTGTGTGGCTCACAAAGCCCAGAGAATTTTATTTTTAAAAATTTGCCAAGCTAGACTTGGTAGCACACATGGCTGTAACGCCAGCACTGGAAGCCTGGGACAGGAGGATCGCTGTAAGTTTGAGGCCAGCCCAGACTACACAGTTCAAGGCCAGCTGACCTACATAGACCCTGACTCAAAAAAAAAAAATTTGCCAAGTCCTGCCTTAGTTTTTCTTAAGACAAAGTTGAGGCACTAATAATATTAGGATCTGGTAGAGGTGAACTAAACGATAAAATCTTCCCCCAGTAGAAAGCATCTGCTAGGTTGACCCAACTTTACCACCATCTCTGAAGGGGAAACTGTAAAGACTGTACCAGTGTGATGTTTCACAGATCTTTACCTGCTGCCTTTATAGGTAGTACCTGCAGAGGGCCAGGAGAATGGGCAGCGGGAGGAAGAGGAAGAAGAAAAGGAGCCTGAAGCGGAGCCTGCTGTACCTCCCCAGGTGTCAGTGGAAGTGGCCTTGCCCCCACCTGTGGAACACGAAGTAAAGAAAGGTGGGTGAAGTGTAGCACGGCTCCCTGGTTTTCCAGAGCGCTTCATTTAGACCATTAGACAGACAGTTGATGTTTCCTGCTTTGTGTTTCCATACTTGTCTGTATCTGTCATCTCCTAAATACTAAGCTACTTGAGAGCTGAGTTTGAATCTTTTTAATCTTTGAATGTCCACAGTGAGGTTAGCCTAACATTGTACCTTGCACATTATCAGTGGTGTTCAGCACTTCTAGAGAGAAGACTGGCTGCTTGGTAGAGAATAAAAAGAGAACCGTGAATGAAGTTGGCACTAAGCAGTAGGCCAGAATTGCTTCCTAATGAAGTTGCTCTTACACTCTGTTTGTTTTGATAGTGACATTAGGAGATACCTTAACTCGCCGGTCCATTAGCCAGCAGAAGTCTGGAGTTTCCATTACAATTGATGACCCAGTCCGAATTTCCCAGGTTCCCTCCCCACCCCGGGGCAAGATCAGTAACATTGTTCATATCTCCAATTTGGTAAGTCACTCTCACAAATTCCAGTCTTACTTAGTGTTAAGAATTTACACTTTGCATGGTGTGGTGGTACATACCTCTTAAGTCCCAGCACTCAGGAGGCTGAGGTAGGAGGATTGCCCCAAGTTCAAGGCCAGCCTGAGCTATGACTTGCCAGTTACTGATTTTAAACAAGTTCCATAACCTGTTTCCTCATCTGAAAAATGGGGAGAAAAAAACTCAAGACTACAGGGTTAATTTTGAAGAATCCCAGAGAGCTTAGGGCATAGTCTCTGTTAGTGCTCTGAGCCCCTTTTCTCACATTGCTACGCCAAGGTTCCTAACCTGTCTACCTTCACTCAGACCTAGAAGCTATCCTTGGTCTTAAGACTGGATATGGCCAGGCAAGGTGGCACATGCCTATCATCCCAACACTTGGGAGGTTGAGGCAAGAAGATTGCTGTGCATTTGAAGCCAGCCTGGACTACACAGTGAGACCCTGTCTCATACAAAAAAGACTTGATATGTTGATATTCTTGCTTGACTGTAAGAGCCTAAAAATCCATTTTTGTTGACAGGTTCGTCCCTTCACTTTAGGCCAACTCAAGGAGTTGCTGGGGCGTACAGGAACCTTGGTGGAAGAGGCTTTCTGGATTGATAAGATCAAATCTCACTGCTTTGTAACGGTGAGAGAAAAAAGCTAATTCTGTAGTTGGGGGCGTATACTTCTCTTCTTAGACCACTGTGGGCAAGGTTAAGGGCATTGGGCAACAGGCAAGGACTTAAGATATACCATGATTCTTCACCTTCTCCCTCCACCAGTACTCAACAGTAGAGGAAGCTGTTGCCACCCGCACAGCTCTGCACGGGGTCAAATGGCCCCAATCCAACCCCAAATTCCTTTGTGCCGACTATGCTGAGCAAGATGAGGTAAGAAACCAAAGGAAAAGAAGGGAGGGAGGAGGGCAGGGGAGGCCATCTCCTGGTAGACCCCGGCTGAGATCCTGGCTAAAGGTGAGTCTTAGAATCTATTCTTTCATTTTCTCTTTAACTGTGGGTTCTCAAAATACCTCATACCCCAAGTGCCTAGACTCCCTTCAGTAAGAATGATGTCATCTCCTGACTGCCTGTGTCTCTCCTCTGCCCACAGCTGGACTATCACCGGGGCCTCTTGGTGGACCGCCCCTCTGAAACTAAGACTGAGGAGCAGGGGATACCACGGCCACTGCACCCCCCACCCCCGCCCCCAGTCCAGCCACCACAGCACCCTCGGACAGAGCAGCGGGAACAGGAGAGGGCAGTGCGGGAGCAATGGGCAGAACGGGAACGGGAGATGGAGCGGCGGGAGCGAACTCGAGCTGAGCGAGAATGGGATCGGGATAAAGTTCGAGAGGGGCCACGATCCCGATCGCGGTCCCGTGACCGCCGCCGCAAAGAACGTGCAAAGTCTAAAGAAAAGAAGAGTGAGAAGAAAGGTACTTAGCCATGGAGCACGTGTGTCCCCTTAGTCAGCAGTCAGGACCCAAGTAAGATGGGTCAGAGGGTCATGTGCATCAAGTCTGATTCACTTCCTTCCACCTCAGAGAAGGCCCAAGAGGAGCCACCTGCCAAGCTGCTGGATGACCTCTTCCGGAAGACCAAGGCCGCTCCCTGCATCTACTGGCTCCCACTGACAGACAGCCAAGTGAGTACTCAAAGGTTGGCCTAAGGCTGCAGGCAGCTGACATTGAGGGAGAGGAGGCCCAGATCCTGGCTTAGATTCTCAAGAGGAGAGACCAGGCACCACAGAGAGAGGACATTTTAAGAAACAGTTGAAGAGGTGCCGTGGAGAAACCAAACCCAAGAGGGTGAACTGGTCAGAGGCAGGAACTGACTTTTGTAGATACCTGGGAAGGGAAGTTAGCTGTGTTAACCAGGTTTCTTCTTAATTAGCTGAGAAAAACATATTTTATAAACTCATGTTTGTTTGTTTTAATTTGTACAGTTTTTGATTTGTGATGGTTTTGGGTTTTGTTGTTTTTTTCCCGTAGTATTGAAGATTGAATCTGACAACCTTCACAGTGAGCCACATATGTCCCCAGCACCTCCCCCTACCTTTTTTTTGCACCAGTGTCTTTCCCTACAGTGCTAGGATTGCCCAGACCAAGATTTTATGCTTTCTAATTTTTGTTTCTTAGCAATGAGCTTTTTGAGAATTTTAGGCTTTACTACCCTACTAAAGAGAAGAAATGTGTTTCCTTCTAGGGAAAGGTCAGGCTGGCTGTGGGTGGTGCCAGTCCCTGCCCCTTTCCTGCTTAACAGCTAAGCCGACAGCAACCCTGAGCTTGGGGTGCATGGTCCAAACAGGATGAACAGAGTGGGACCAGGCCTGCAAGCAGGCCTGCAAATAGCCTTTCTACCCTTCCTCCCTTGGCTACAGATTGTCCAGAAGGAGGCTGAGCGGGCTGAGCGGGCCAAGGAGAGGGAGAAGCGGCGTAAGGAACAAGAAGAAGAAGAGCAGAAGGAACGGGAGAAGGAAGCGGAGCGGGAACGCAACCGGCAGCTGGAGCGAGAGAAACGACGAGAGCACAGCAGAGAGAGGGACAGGGAGCGAGAAAGGGACAGGGAGCGAGACAGGGGGGACCGAGATCGAGACAGGGAAAGGGACCGGGACCGGGGCAGGGAGAGGGATCGCAGAGACACCAAGCGCCACAGCAGAAGCCGGAGTCGGAGCACGCCTGTGCGGGACCGGGGCGGGCGCCGCTAGCTAGGGAACTGCTAGGAGAGCTGCAGGTACCAGCACCGCCCCGGGGTTAAAGGCCGTAGAGGGGCAGGTACAGTCACCACCACCCTGACCCAGGGGTCTTTCACACCATTCACCTAGTGCTGCCTCCTGTCCCACACCCCACATGGAGCAGAGACGCCCTTGCACACACGTGCTCCTCAGCCTGCCTCTGGGGCTTAGCCTCGCCTCCCTCCCTCGCTTCTCATTACATCTGAGAGAGGAAAGAGCTGGGTTATGGAGGGAGGTGGCTGGCCAGAGGTAGGGAACGGCCAAGTGCCCTAAACCTCATTCTCTGGCTTGCCACCTCCGAAGGGAACCGCTGGGGCCAGGACTGGGTCACCTATGAGCTGAATCAGCATCTTCTCCTGAGTCCCAGGGCCCCTGCAGTTCCCACCGAGTCCTGCAGCCTATGCCTCCTGCCCACTGGTTCCACTTTATATCCACCTTTTCCTTTTGTTCAATTTTTATTTTTATTTTTTTTATTATTAAATGATGTGGTCTATGGAAAAAAATAAAATCTGACTTAGTTTTAACTACCACTTGGAGTGGCTTTCCTTGGGATGGGACTGGGTGGGAAGGCGAAGGCTGTTCCGGAAGTGGGAATCGCAGGCGCCGCCTGACTGACACTTCCCAACGCTTAGATTTCCCAGGTCTGGCGTGATTCTAACCCGCCTCACTTGGGAACCACAGGGAAGGGGCGGCCTATCCCCAGCGGATGGGCTGGATTGGCTTCTTCAGGTGAGGTGCACAACCGGTTAGGCCGCTGCTCACATGCCCTCTGCCTTCCAGGTGCTCCCCACGATTGCCACCAGAGGGCGGTAGGCCATCGCTCCGTGGGTTCGGGTAAACCAGCTTCCCAAAAAGGCTTTTTTACTCCTTGCTTCCTCCCGCCGATGTCGTGCCTTAGTCCCTGACATTCCCTCGGCCCGGCCCGCGGCTGTTCTGGACCATCTGCCATCCCAAGCACACCCCAGCCGTGCCCTGCGCAGGCTCCCGGGATGCTCGCTGCAGCCACGCCGGTCGGGGAGCAGGGCGCCAGGTCTCCGCAGTGGGCTTCCGCGTCCCCGCCGGCCTGCGCGCTCCCCTTGGCCCCGCCGCGGGCGAGGTGCCGGCTGCTTGGCGCTCACGGGCGCGTCCTCCGCCAGCTCGTGGAGACTGCCTGGCGCGGCGACCTGGACGGCCCCTGCGCGGGTGCCCCGCCGCGCGCCGCAGGTGAGGGCCGGGAGCGGCGCCGCATCTGTATGCGCCGGGTGGCCGGGAGCGCCGAGGGGTTGGGCGCCGGGCGCGCCCCGCCCCCGCGCGGGCTCGGCCGGCCGGGGCGGGTCGGAGGCTGGGCTCTCCTCTCCCGCGCGGCGCGGGGCCGCCTCGCTCCTCGGCAGGCGGAGCCTCCTTCCCCGCCCCCTCCGTCTCGCTCCCTTGTTCTCGCCGGGGCCGCTCAGACCTGCAGCGGAGCCGCGGCGCCCGCTCGGATCCGCTCCGGGCTGCGCCCTGGGAGCCGGCGGCGGGGGCGCTCCCCGCCGTCCTGGGCGCCTCGGCAGAGCCAGGTAAGGGCGCCCGCCCAGAGCCTGGGTCGGGAAGCCGCGGGGGGCCCGCAGCCTGCGGTGCCTTCCGAGCCGTGCGCTCCGAGGCAGCGAGCCGCCGCCGGCTGCCTTCTCCCGCGCTCTGCCGCCGTCCGTGCCCTTTTCCCTCGCGCCTCTCCCCCTCCTCGGCTCTCAGTTTCTGCCCCGTCCTTCTCTCTGGCGGCTTGCCTGCTCTGCCCCTTCTCTCCGCCTCTGGTCCTGTCTCTCCCCTCTCTTCTCCCTTTTGCCTTTCCTTCCTCTCCCTTTCTCCCCTTCCCTCTTTCCCCTCTCCAGCTCTCTTTTCCTTCCGCCGCTGCCTCTTTCCCTTCCTCTTCCCTGCCCGCTAACCTGGTTCCCACTCCTCCGTCCCCTTCCTTCTCTCCTCGTCCCGCCTCCCTCTCCGGTCCCCAGCTTCCCTCAAGCTTCTCCTCCCTAGGGAGCAAACGGACTGTCAGGTGTGTGTCTGCTCCGGGGGAGGAGGGGCCCAGCGTCAGCTACCTGCCGGGTCCCCTCCGGAGGGGAGGGAGGGGACCAGTGAGAAGGGTCCCCTCTCCAGCTCCCCTCCCGCAGCCCTTCCCTGCCTCCGCTGCTCCCGGCTGCTCCCTCTCCCTAAATGAAGTTCGGAGGCCTGATCGACCCCCGCTACACATACATGCCGAAAGCCCTCTGTGTGCCCACCGGTCCCCAAGCCTGGCACCCCTGACTCCTCTCTGCCTTTCAGACACCAGGCTGCTTCCCCGAGCTCTCTCTCCGCCTGCCACCGGGGTCTCTGCTTGCCATGCCGCCTTTTTTTCACCTGGGCTTCTCTGAGTCTCAGTCCAGCCCTCAGCCACACTGTGTCTGTAGCTTCTGGGTGTGCCCCAGCTTCTTCACACCCTCTCCTCACTCTGCGCACAACCCTGTCCCCTCTCTTTCCAGCTCCGGCCCCCACTCTGCCTCATGAGATCAATCCATCTTCAAGGGCTGCAGCTGGCAGTGTGGGCTGGGGGCAGGGTCTGGAGAGATGAGGTGCGGTACCCCACGGGAAAGGACTTTCCTAGGCTCCTCACAACTTGTCTTGGGCTGTACTCCTTGTCCTCTCAGCCTGACCCTAGACTCCTGAATGCCACACCTCTGTAGACCTCAGCCCCTTTATTTTAAGTCCTTTCTCTGGTAACCCCCACTCCAGTCCTCTGCCTGTATGCCAAGGTGGGAGGACAGCACAGGCGTTAGGGGTCTAAACCCCCCATTACTCCCTTTCCTGTCTTCCACCCTGGCTTCTCAGAGCTGACAGGCCAGAGATTTAGCCATTTGGAGGGCTGGAGGTGAACACAGGGAGAGCCTGCCTGGAGGGAAGGACCAGACTGTCTACTCTTGGTCTGATCTGGTTCTGGGCAGTGGGGTATGTGGTCTTCAGTATCTGATTTGGGGGAGGTTTGGGGTCAAGGGTTTCCTTGACCCTAAGCAGCTACTTGTCCTACAGGTGTGGATCCATGGGGTAGCCCCAACACATCCACCCCTCTGCCCCAGCCAGCTCATGGGCCACCTAGCCCTGCCCAGCCTCAGCACCCCAGGCCCGTGAACAGAAGTCTGGCTGGAGTCCAAATATGTGGGGCCTAGTGAGGCTCCTGCTGGCTTGGCTGGGTGGCTGGGGCTGCATGGGGCGTCTGGCAGCCCCAGTCCGGGCCTGGGCAGGGTCCCGGGGACGCCCAGGGCCTGCACTGCTGCGGACCAGAAGGAGCTGGGTCTGGAACCAGTTCTTTGTCATCGAGGAATATGCTGGTCCAGAGCCCGTCCTTATTGGCAAGGTAAGGATCGACCTCTCCCGTGTCTACTCGACTGTCCTGTCAGCCCCTAGGCCCTGCTCTGCAACTTCACTTCTCGGGTGACCTCAGTCCCTCAGGGCCCTCAACACCACCCAACCCTAGACTCTCCAGCTCTCTGTCCCTGGGCCTGGAGCTCTCTGCCCTTCTTCCCTGACTCCTACAGCTGCACTCAGATGTTGACCGGGGTGAGGGCCGCACCAAGTACCTGCTGACCGGGGAGGGAGCAGGTACTGTGTTTGTGATTGACGAGGCTACAGGCAATATCCATGTCACCAAGAGCCTGGACCGGGAAGAAAAGGCACAGTACGTGCTGCTCGCCCAAGCCGTGGACCGGGCCTCTAACAGGCCCCTGGAGCCACCCTCAGAGTTCATCATCAAAGTGCAAGACATCAATGACAACCCACCTGTGTTTCCCCTGGGGCCCTACCATGCCACAGTGCCTGAGATGTCCAATGTGGGTGAGCACCCCAGCTCTAAATGTCCCACTTCCTGCCTCCCTGAATTCCTTCACCTCTCCCCTCGGCACCATCTGCCCCAGAACCCACTCCTTTAATTCAACCTCCCTCACATCTAGGTCTCCCTCATCTGCTGTTCTTCCCCCTTTTCCCCCCTGCTGCTGCTGAGTGAGGTGCTGGGATCCCCACAGGGACATCAGTGATCCAAGTGACTGCTCATGATGCTGATGACCCCAGCTATGGGAACAGTGCCAAGCTGGTGTACACTGTGCTGGATGGACTGCCTTTCTTCTCTGTGGACCCCCAGACTGGTGAGGATGGAGCTCAGGAGCCTGCTGGGGCAGCCAGGGACATGAACACTCCCTGACTCCGTGCCTCTACCTAGGAGTGGTGCGAACAGCCATCCCCAACATGGACCGAGAGACCCAGGAGGAGTTCTTGGTGGTGATCCAGGCCAAGGACATGGGCGGCCACATGGGGGGGCTGTCGGGCAGCACTACGGTGACCGTCACCCTCAGCGATGTCAATGACAACCCCCCCAAGTTCCCTCAGAGTAAGGGGGCGGTGTTGTGCCTGAGCTATGACTGCTTGATCCCCACAACCTTAGGAGAAGCTGCCCCCCCAACCCTGACCCAGCCTGACCCTGGGAGAAGGAAATGCTGGGGTAGGGAAGAAGCCTGAGGGCTTTTCTAAAAGCGTGTTCCCCCTCCATGCCCGCCAAGGCCTGTACCAGTTTTCTGTGGTGGAGACAGCTGAGCCTGGCACTTTGGTGGGCCGGCTGCAGGCCCAGGACCCAGACCTAGGAGACAATGCCCTCATGGCGTACAGCATCCTGGATGGGGAAGGGTCGGAGGCCTTCAGCATCAGCACCGACTCCCAGGGGCGAGACGGGCTCCTCACTGTCCACAAGGTCAGCCTCCTGAGTTAAGCTCAGTGGTAGAGCAGTAGGGTAAAATGCAGAAGGCTTCGATTAAATCCCCACAAAAAAATAAAACAACGAAAGATTTAGCTGCAGGGTCACTTCTGTCTTCCTCCTGTGGGGACATTTCTAACCATGCTGGGGACCCCTATGATGGACCCCAGAGATGAGCCCTGGAATTAAGACTGCATCACATGCTGCCCACCGTACCCCTGAAGCCACGGCCACTCCAGTGCCACCGCTGCTCTGCATCGGATGCACATAGGGAACAGACCTCACTAGTGAGCTAGGCCTGTCCTGGCTTCTGCTCACTCACTTGCTGTTTCCCCCAACCGTAGCCCTTAGACTTTGAGAGCCACCGCTCCTACTCCTTCCGTGTGGAAGCCACCAACACACTCATTGACCCAGCCTACCTGCGGCGAGGGCCCTTCAAAGATGTGGCCTCGGTACGAGTGGCTGTGCAGGATGCCCCAGAGCCACCTGCTTTCACCCAAGCCACCTACCATCTGGCAGTGCTGGAGAACAAGGCTCCTGGGACCCTGGTGGGCCAGATCTCAGCCATGGACCTAGACTTTCCAGCCAGTCCCATCAGGTAAGAGGGGAGGTGGGCTGGGGAGGGGCCAGACCTCCAGGAAGGAGCCCAGAGGCAGGCTGTTCCCACCCAAGGCCACTTCCCTTCCCTTGCTGCAAATCACACTTCCCTGTAAAGGTGTCCCTCAGTGGCACCTCCCAGTGGCAGTGGAAGCAGATGTAACCTCATTTGATAAGTCAGTCTCTCTTGATTCCACCTAAGGGTTTCACAGTTTACCCACTGGGTAACATTTCGTTCTCCCAGTACCCCTGAGAAGCAGGTATTATTGTGTTATTGTTGCCAGTTGTTTTTTGGGGTTTTTTGTTTGGTTTGGTTTGGTTTTTGGTTTTATGAAAAAAGGTATTTTGTAACAAAATAATAGGATAACAATAGTTACTACATCACATGTTGTTACCTTTAAAGTTGTTGCTCAGGGTGTCAGTTGTGTTAAAGGCCCACTGTGAATGTTAGGTAATTTGCCCACAATGAGTAGCAGAGCTGGGGTCAAATTTGGCCTTGTCAGCCACTCTTCCCGCCTCCCAGGCACTATCCTGTCCCACTTTGTGATGAAGATGCTGGCATATTTATCTTTTGAGTTAGGTAAAAAGAGATCAAACAGTTGGCCTAAGGTCACACAGCCAGTCTTGACCAGAGCAGGGCTGAAACACAGGTCCGTGGGTCCCCAGGACAGAGCCCCAAAGTCTGAAAGATGGGTAGTATTTCTCTCCTTTCATGTCTTTCTGTATTTCTCCCCAATCCCCTGAGTCTGGGGTGCCTGGGGCTCTGGAGTGTGGACCCTCTGCCCACATGAGTCATGAGGCCCAGCAAGATGAACAGAAGACAGGGAGGGAGAGAGAGGGGCAACCGCCCCCAGATTGACCCAGCCTAGCCCCATCTTCTCCAGATACTCCATCCTCCCCCACTCGGATCCAGAGCGTTGCTTCTCCATTGAGCCCGAAGATGGCACCATCAGAACAGCAGTGCCCCTGGACCGCGAGGCTCGTGTCTGGCACAACCTCACTGTGCTAGCCACAGAGCTCGGTGAGGAATGCTGGGCCCCGAGGAGGCAGCGTGCCCCCGGGAGAGGGGATGTGCCTGGCATGGGGGCTGGGAGACCATCACACCCTCACCAGTGTCCCATTCCTGGGTCCTGAGCCTGGCTCCTCCCCACCCAGCCCTGTCCTGTGTCCTAGGGAGTGAGTGCTGGTCTAGACGCGCAGTGGGTTTACCCAAGCACTGCCCTGAATACAGGGTTGTATTAACCTAAACCTGGAGGCCTGGGCACTTGCCTGGGCACTGGCAGACCCTGCCCTGTCTGCTTCAGGCGGGGACTCTTCTCTAAGGGCCAAGCCGGGTCCACCATCAGCCGTGCCCAGTGCAGCCCTGGTGGAAGCCCTGCAGGTCCCTCCGAGGTGGGGGAGTGGGGCCTGTTGTCTTGTGTGTGGCTCTCATGCCTCATCCTCAGTTGCCAGCAGCCTGGGAGACAGGGCCACCCTTCCATGAAGAGCCATGTATCCCCGTGTGCTTTCCCATGCTGTCTTCATGCTGAACGTCAAAGCTGTGGTCGTGCACGTGTGAGTGAAGAGCCGGGTGGATGTGAGGATACAGTCAAGTATGTGTGTAATTCCATGTGTGTGAAACGCACACATATAGGCCCACACATTTGTGAGTATATGTGTGTAAGTGAATATGTGCTTGTTTACAATCAAATGTTTGTATAGAATTGTTTGTGGGGGCTGGGGACTAGCTCAGCAGCATAAGTGCCTGCCTTGTAAGCACACAGTCGAGAGTTCGATCCCTGGTACCGATTTAAAAAAAAAATTGTGTATACTGTGACCGGATGTGCACAGTGGTATACATAAGTAGTTGTTTGTACCAATGATGTGGTACAGGTGAGTGTTTGTTGACAGATAATAATTTATTGTAATATCAATACTATTTTAAGTACCAATAATAGATTAACTCATTTAATTGTCACCAAAATTTGATGAGGGAGACATGATTATTTCCCCATTTTTACATGAGGAATCTTAGGCATAGAGAAGTTAAGTGACTCCCCAAGGTCACGCAGAGATAAAGTGATGGAGCCATCTGACCCAGTCAGTCCACGGTCTAAGCTGTGAACTCCTTTGTCACACTGCCTTCTGTGCATGTTTAACTGTGTGTGTCTGGTGTGTTGTTATATATGCAGCTGTGTGCTGCTGGCAGTGCTGTGTGTCTACAGTTGTAAAGATGTCTGTGTAGATAACCCTGTGTGTGTGTCTGTGTCCCCTAACTGTCTTTTCACCCTCGTGTCAGAACCTGCCCTGACCCCGCCCTAACACAGGCTAGCAGCCCTGGGAACCTTGCTACAGTGAAGGCATGGACCCTGCCCCCATCCTGTGTCTGAGTTATCACAGACCCTAGAGCCGGGCAGTCCATTCAGCCTCCCCGCCTGGGCCGCACCCTCAGCCCTTCCCAGCAGGGCCAGGCAGGGCTCCTCTACTTAGGAAAGAGACTAAAGGAATTGAAGGCTAGGCTCAGCCTAGGAGAGATGGCAGGGAGACACAGTCGGCATCCTCTTGTGGATGGCATTGGCAGTGAGCAGCAAGGTAGGCACTGCTGGGGAGCCACCTGCTGAAGGAGATGGGTGAAGGGGGCCCTGTGTCTGGCTGTGGCACCCAGGCCCTGCACCCTGCAGGTGCAGACTGTGAAGTTCCTGCTTCCCAAGGTCAACACTGAGTGATGCTCATTGCTGCACTGCAGCCTCCCTGACCTCTGATGAGATATGTGTGTGTGTGTGTGTGTGTGTGTGTGTGTGTGTGTGTGTGTGTGTGTGTCCGTCCGTCCACCCACCCCACCCCGGTGCTGTGCATGGCCACCATATATGAAAATGCATTCTCTGGGCCTGGGATGTGGGGCATGTGGTGCTGCTTTTGCCGTGTATCAAACATCTGCTTCATATACACTGTATTTATCTTCAGCACTCACATTGGCTATGTGGCATGAATGTGTGTGTGTGGCTGTTTTCACACGCAACCTGTTTGCACTCTTTCATTTATGCTGCATGTGCTCTGCATGTGGGTCATTGCGTATGGCTACGTGGCCACTGTGTTCTGCTACGTGTATTTCATATATGGGACATATCTTGCATGCTCTGTGAACATCATGTGTACTTGGCATTGTTTCATTCACTTCACCCTGTGATGTGCTGTCTGCATATTACATGCTTATTTCACGTATTGTATGTGCACATTTCTGTGTGCGTCTGACATTGATGCCGATACATCATGTATTTTGCATTCACACTGCATTGTGTGCCCTGTGTGGTGTGTACATGTTGGTGTTCTGGCTTCAGACAGCTCCGCACAGGCCTCCCGTGTGCAAGTGGCCATCCAGACCCTGGATGAAAATGACAATGCTCCTCAACTGGCTGAGCCATATGACACCTTTGTATGTGATTCTGCAGCCCCTGGCCAGGTGAGCAGCTGAGGCCAACGGGTTGGGATTCCAAGACCTCCAGCAGCCCACTCTATTCAGTGCCTTTCTTCTTCACAGTTGATCCAGGTCATCTGGGCCTTGGACAGAGATGAAGCTGGCAACAGTAGCCGAGTCTCCCTTCAGGGTCCTCTGGGCCCTGATGCCAACTTTACTGTCCAAGACAATCGAGGTGCGTGACATCCTGCAAACATGTCCCCCTCCTCCTCTACACCCAGCCTCCTGCCCCAACTGTCGGCCTTCCAGCCAGGAGGCAGGTGGCGTACACACTCACATGTCTGCTCCTTCTAAACCTTCCCACTAACTAGAACAGCCCTACCAGAGGGGCCTCCCAGGTGGTGCCCCAATACCTTTCTTCTCCCACAGATGGCTCCGCCAGCCTGCTGCTGCCCTCCCGCCCTGCTCCACCCCGCCAGGCCCCTTACCTGGTTCCCATAGAACTGTGGGACTGGGGGCAGCCAGCACTGAGCAGCACTGCCACGGTGACTGTCAGCGTGTGCCGCTGCCGGCCTGACGGCTCCGTGGCGTCCTGCCGGGCCGAAGCTCAGCTCTCACCCACTGGCCTCAGCACTGGTGCCCTGCTTGCCATCGTCACCTGTGTGGGCACCCTGCTTGGTGAGTCAGGCCACAGTAGGACACAGCAGTGGGGTTGGGGGTTGCCAGGGTTATAGAGAAGAACCATGTTCCTGGACATAGGGCTCATATGACCCCTAATGCCTGGGATTCCCCACCACCTGCCGTGTTCTGCAGAAAAGCTCTGCTTCCTATCTTTGATCTGCCAATCCACAATACTGGCATAAAAATTATATTTATTGGACCCCTGTTCTGTGCTAAGCGTGGCGTTGGGCACATCACTTGTGGTATTTCATTCATCCTTTCAAAAACCCTAAGGTAAATGTGTTCTTTTAATTTCCACTATGTAAACTAAGAATCAAAACTTTCAGAGAAGTTAGGCAACTTCCCATGGTCAACCATCAAGTAAAGCGTGGAGTCAGGACTCAGAGCAAAGCTGTCCAGATGTCCGGCCTTGCCGGCCGCGGTCTGCCCAGCGCCACGCTGGCTCAGGCCTCTGTTCTCCCGCAGCCCTCGTGGTGCTTTTCGTGGCCCTGCGGCGGCAGAAGCAGGAGGCGCTGATGGTTCTGGAGGAGGAGGACGTCCGCGAGAACATTATCACCTACGACGACGAGGGCGGTGGTGAAGAGGACACTGAGGCCTTTGACATCACAGCCCTGCAGAACCCCGATGGGGCGGCTACATCCGCGCCAGGGCCTCCTGCTCGCCGCGATGTGCTGCCCCGAGCACGGGCCCCGCGCCAGCCCCGGCCCCCGGGCCCGGCGGATGTGGCGCAGCTGCTGGCACTGCGACTGCGCGAGGCGGATGAGGACCCCGGGGTGCCCCCCTACGACTCGGTGCAGGTGTATGGCTACGAGGGCCGCGGCTCCTCTTGCGGCTCACTCAGCTCGCTGGGCTCCGGCAGCGAGGCAGGCGGCGCCCCCGGCCCCACAGAGCCGCTGGACGACTGGGGCCCACTCTTCCGCACCCTGGCAGAGTTGTATGGGGCCAAGGAGCCCCCGGGCCCCTGAGCGCCGCCAGGCAGCCCTTCCAGGCCCTCTGAGTGAGCCCCAGGGTCCAGGCAGGTGGCAGCAGCCCAGAGGCCCCGGCCTCCTCCCGCCCATACCCCTCCTTCCATCCCGGGGCATCCTTGCTCTGACCTCCCACTCCTAAGTCGTCTATGTCTCTCCAGGGATCTCTGTCTGTCTATGGCACCTTGTCCGGTTCTGGATTTTGTGGCCCTGACCCTGAACCTCTGCACTCTCACTGTGACTCCTTCATCTGTGGCTGTTGTTGTCTCAGCATCCGAGTCTGTCTCCTCTACACACATGCCCTGTCTCTCTTCAGCCCACCTCTCCTCTCCTTTTCCTTGGGTTCCTGTAACTGGTTCTTTGGGTTTTTTTGGTTGTTGTTGCTGTCTATCCCAAAAGCAAAAGAAACTTCCAGCCACTGCTGCCCACCCTCCTGCAGGGGATGCTCTGCCCCAGGTCAGTGCCCTGGACCAAGGGCTGGGGTGGGCGGAAGGCCCCTCCCGGGCCTGCCCCTCACCACTGTCTGTCCTCGCAGACCTGCCTGCATGGTTCCATCCATCACTCATGGCCTCATCCTGGCTCTGCCACATCCAGCAGGACTGAGCCGCCACCTCCCAGGGCAAGAGCTTCAGCCCCCTCTTGGCCACCTCCCTGGAACCCTGCCCAGCTGTCAGCTTGCCCTTCGTGACCCAGCTCAGGGCATTGTCTTGTGTGCTTCCCTGGCCCCAGGGAGAAACAAGGAAAGAGAGAGGTGGCTGGGGAAGGGGAAAGAGGGAGGAAGAGGAGGGGCCTCCATCTCTAATTTCATAATAAACAAACACTTTATTTTGTAAAGCCTGACCTCTCTTCGGTTTCTGCAGGAAAACTTCTGAACAGATCTTCATTTGCACTGAGGTCTGGGAGGACAGGCCCAAGGTGTACCCCCTCCTCTTCCCCTTCCCCACCCAACACACTCCTCCCAGACCCACCACCGCAGAGGAGGCTTTGTACCCTCCCTTTGGGCAGCATGTGTGCCCCACTCCCATCAGCACCCCTCCAGATTCCCTGCCCTACTGGTCTCAAACTTCCGAGGAAATGAAGATGTAGCTATTGACCGGAGAGAAAGGCGGGCAGAGGAATACTGGGTGGAGCCACAGAAAAGGGAGGAGGGGAGAAGAGGTTAGGGTTGGGGAACAAGTGGGCAGGTGGCAACAGTGGGAGGTGAGCGAGTCTTTCCTGGGACTGCTGTGCCAGTTGGAGAGGGCAGGCCAGGGCCAGTCACTGAAGCTGGGCCTGCTGCTGATTCTCCCCCAGCCCACAAGGAGGCAGAGGGAGCTAGGAGAGGTTCCTGAGGGCAGAATCGAGTTCCCTGGCATCACCCCGCTAGACAGCATTGCCAGTGCCCACTCCCCCACGCGGGGCAGGCAGTCCTTGTGACCTTACCCTATGTGGAGTGCCACTTCAATGGGAACATGCCTTCTCACACCTTGCGAACCTGCCTGGTGACAGGTGGACAAGGATCCTCACTCCAGAGCTGGCCATCATTTACTCTGGTGAATCTGGAACGCTGCAGCCCTGACAGCAAAGGGCCTGTACAAGAGCAGGCTGTCCCTCCTGCCAGCCTCAGGAGATGGCAAGGCAGCATCCCAAGCAGGGCATCACAGAACAAGGTCTTCCTCTTTTGGTCAGGAAAGGCAAGATCTCTGTTCTCTGCCCTCTGCTCTCACCCTGAAAGCTGCATCAACCTTCAGGAATTATTGGAGCAATGAAGGAAATGACTCGTGGCCACTCGTAGAGAGGGGTGCTTTCAGAGCCCTCCCTCTCATCCTCCTGAGCCCCCCTCCACCAACCCATTCCAAACTTAAAGGACGTCTAGAATCCCAGCACTCTGGAGCATCGCAAGTTTGAGGCCAGCCTGGGCTATGTAGCAGGACCTTTTCCAAACAAACCTTACAAATTTTTCCCTTTTAAATTTTTACAGACCATAGGAAACAGCCCAGGCTTGTCTCTGCCCTCGAATACCTCATCATTTGAAAGGACAGAACCTGTCAAGGGTAGTGAAGGTGGACAGGGCTATGGAAAAAAGAGTGGGAAGAAGCGGAGTAGGAGAAGGAGATGCAAGATGGGGCTTAGGGCCAGAGACAGCTCAGCAGCACAGCACCTGCCTGACAAGCACAAGGTCCTGAGTCTGATTCCCAGTACTGAAAAGAAAAAGGAAAGGGTACTTCCCTCTAGTTCCACCCCTCTGGGTTCAGCCCCTTTGCCCACCTTGGGAAAGAGATGGGCACAGAGCATCTTCTACCCCTTCATCCCTGACGCTGGGGCCTGGGCGAGGGCTGCAGGAGGCTGCTGTGGAGGCCACTGGCCAGATTCCTTGACAGGTTTGCAAACTAATAATCCGCAGCAGAGGGCACCTGTGTCCCCTTCCCCAGCTCAGTTTCCCTGCCACCACCACTCATCCCCCATGCCACCGATTTCCTCTCTGGGCCTCCTTGAAAGCTTTCCTTTCTCCTCCCCAGGCACTTGAGCAGAGCTCTGTGGTCTGGCCACCTCCTGCCCAGAAGAACTGTTAGCCTGAGGCACGGGGTGGCCGGGAGGGGAAAAGCGGCCTGGTTCTTGGGACTGGGACGAGAGGAAAGAAGTTTCAGAACCTTCTTCAGGCCTCATCTCCTAGGCCAACCCTGCTTTCTCTCTGCTGCCATGAGGAGAGGGCAGTAGTCCTCCTGGAGCTGTCAGCCTGAATCTCCAAGTCAGGGATCACAGAGGGGTGGGGGGTGACAGGAGGGACAGGAAAACCCCCTCTGGCACAGCCACCTCTCCATTCTCCAGAAGGAGCATCAGGGAGGAGTCTGGGAGGAGAAAGAAAATGTCTAGCATGACAGTGACAGGCCCAGAAGGATAGAGAGCAGGCACAGGCTGTGGGGATGGCTCCAGGCCTGGGCAGACATGGCCACATGAGACAGCAGGGGCAGCTTCCCTTAGCTACCCCTCGGGGCCTCTGCTCTTCAGGGTTCATTCGTGCCAGCCGCTGGGCAGGGTCTCGGCCCAGCTGCGATCCTTCCACATCACTCCCCAGAATCTAGGGAAGCTGACTTTACAGGGGGAGGCCTGGATCCAAGGCCCATGGCTGCCATCTACTGTGTAACCCGGGCAAGTCCCACGACCTGTGAGTCTGGTTCCTCTTCCATGGACCAAGGAACATTTTCCCTGCAAGGGCTGCACTCAGCGAGGAGTGCTCATTGCAGTCATTTCAGTGAAGGCAGGGGTGCAGGGCAGCTGGGACATTCACCACCGAAGGGCCTCCCACCCTGCACTGGGCTCACACCCATGGGGCCGCTCTCCCCACCTGATTCTGAGAGGAGCTGCACCTCCCAAGCTGAGAAGGTGACCAGAAGAAAGAGACAGACTCATGGTGCCATAGATAGAAGGCCGTCATGAGAGAAGAGAGCCTGGGAGAGGACAGCAAGAAAAAGAGCACCTAGCATGGCACCTGGTGGGCAGCAGGCATACGGCAGTGTGTGCTCAAAGTCAGCTTGGAGCCGAGAAGGAGGAAGGATAAATGCATCGGGCACTGATACGCACATGTTGAACCGAACTGGCAATGGGTCTTGGAGGCAGAAAGGCTGGGGACTTGGAACAAATGAAGCAGGCGACCCGGAAGGGCTGGAGCCAGGTGCTTGCGCCTGCTCCCAGCAGAGCCTCCCCACTACCCCACTCCCTCATCCTGGGTTTCTGAGTCCTGCCCCTTCTCACAGCCTCTCAGTTTCTGCTGGCATCTTGGAATCTTCTGGCGCCAACTCCTTTGGGCTCACAGGGAGTTCTCCACCTTCCTCAGCTCCATGAGGAATGACAGGCTCAGGCTGGGCCTGGCTGTCCTCACCCTCCAGCTCTGGCACCAGGAGCATCTGCAGCTCTGTGTACAGCACGCAGGCATCGCTGCGTGATACATACTCCCATCCGCTCTCCCGCACATGGAACAGGTCCACTGAGCCCCCTGAGTAGGCGTCACGATGGGTGGCATGGGCCACAGCACGGCGGGCCAGGGTGTAGGCTTCCTGTGTGGTCATGTCATAGCGGTAGCCACGGTCAAGCACGCCATAGGCATAGGGAGATCCAGAGCCCACGGAGAATATGTCCCCCTGCAGGCAGGTGCCATCACTGTAGACATAGAAGAGGGCAGGGCCAGAGCGGTCCCAGCCACACAGGGCAGTGGCCACACACAGATCCAGCCCCCTGTAACGGGACATCATGGTTGACAAGAGCTTGGCTGCACCGGCCACACTGGGCATCTGACCCTCCCTCAGCACCCGAAGCCGCAGCTCCCGACGCAGCACCCGGTACCACATCACACAGTCAGCCGAGGTGCCCGAAGTGGTACCCAAGAGGTGCTGGTGCACAGGGATGACCTTGAGTGAAGCTGGACAGGCCACGTAGCTGCCACAGGAGGAACGTGTGTCGGCTGCGGCAATGACTCCGTGACGGAAGCGGAAGGCCAGGGTGGTAGTGCCATGGGCCAGCCTGGGGCCATGGATCCTCAGGAAGGACTGAGGGTCACAGCCCTGGGGCACAGTCCAGCTGCCAACCTGAGGCAAGTGAGGTGACAGTTCCTCGATGTCCAGGGCCTGCCGCTTGCACACATCCTGTAGAGCCATCCCTGAGGTCGAGTGAAAGAAGGAAGGAGCAGGGCAAAGATTTGTGGGCTGGGGTCATGTGGGGGGAGAGGGACGCTTTGGAGAAGCTGGGCAGCTGCCAGCAACAGCAAGCGAAGCGTCTGAGCTGCCGCTTCACCTCTCCCCACCTCAGCCAGGTTTGGGGACGGACCGGACTGATGGGGCCCTCTCCTTCCTAGAGAGCGGCTGGGGGGAAACAAGGTGAGGCCAGTGGAATCTCCAACCGTGGAAAGACAAACGCTGCCCATCAGTCAGACCTTCATCTTCTGTGGCCCGTGAAACATCAGAAAGTCGCTCACGGAGTCTCCTGCCTGTCATTCTGCAGCCTGGACTGGGGAGGAAGGTGAAATAACTGGGAAGGAAAGGCACACGCCAGCAGGGAACAGGGACAGGTCTCTCTTGTGTTTCCTATGTGGGACATTGGGCAGTGAAAGACAAATAAGGCCCTATCCCTGGCCTGAGAGGGTGCCTGGCCTGGGAGAGAAAAGACAGCTCAGGAGGAGGGAGAGAAGGGGGAGAGATGAATAAAGGATGAAGACATGCTAGGTACATGTACCAGCTCCCCACCAGCAGTGTGACCATCATGTGCTGTGAACACGCTACAGTGAAAATTGAGAGAAAAGAAAAAAACAACTCAGTGCTCTGACAGAGAGCTTCGGACCCACTGAGGCGCGAGAGCTGTGACACCAGGGAACCCTGACGCTCACCTCCTGCTTGCAGCCCATGAGCAAGACTGGGCAAAAATAAAATGAACTGAGGTGCACGCGGAAGAGAGAAGAGTAAGATGGTTTGTCAAGGAGCAGCAGGGTTAAAGAGGTTCAAATACCTTCCAGAAAGGCAGGTTACTGAGGGGTGGTGGTGAAGGGAAACTAGGGTTCCTCCTCCTCTACTTGGGGGTTAAGAGACCCTTTATCTGCAAATGAAGATGCCATTCCTGATGGCTCTCTTGTCAGCAGAGGTCTTTGGCTTCTGCTAAAGTCCTGAGAATGTAAAGGGTAGGTTCTCCCACTCCCTCCCTCCTGCTTCCCACTCCTGCCCAGTAATTCACAAAGGCGGGAGAGCCGGTCTGTGGTTCCTGACCTTGACCCCATGTCAGTGGACCCCAGCCCTAGACCAACTGACAGCGGGCAGGCCTTTGAGAAAGATGGGGGCAGAGTAACAAGCTGCAGCTGTTTCCACAGTCATGTAGTATGGATTTTACAAACATTGCAGATCAAGGCAGTGCTATGGGAGGGAGTCGAGTCTAAGAAACACACTGAGCACTAAGGAAAGAGCCTGGACCCACCAGAGACCACAGTGGTACAGCTGCAGTTTGGTGGTTTCCTGGGGTCCCAGCGCTAAAGACAGTGCACACAGAGCACAGGGACAGAGGAAAAACCAGAAGGACATGCTGAGATGCAGCCAGTTCTTTTTCCTTGTGTAGGAGCACTTGGGAATCACGCTAAAGTGCCAGACCCAGCACAGCTCTTGAAATTCTGAAGAGTGGACAGTGGAAAATGAAGAAAAACAAGAGGCAGAATACAGAAAGCTAAGATCCAGTGGAGTCCTTTCTCCTGATAGAAAAGAAACTGCCCAATGACTGCAGTGTGTTTATTTATACACTTGGGATGTGGAGGTTCTTGTAGCTCCTCTGCCCAGCAACTTGTTTGCCTGGCTCACCCATGTGGCTTGCCTCAGATGTGCCATGCTCTTGGGGCTGCCTTGCTTTATCTCCACACATGTGATCCATCTCCAGCTTCAGCCGCTCCCCACACTAAAGGGCCAAAATCGATCCTCTTTTTAAAGACTCAATCTGCCAGGCCTGGTGGTACACTACTGTCATTCCATTATTTAGGAGGCTGAGACAGGAGGACTGTCAAGAGTTTGAGGCCAGTATGAGCTAGACTCCATCTCAAAAAAAAAAAAAAAAAAAAAAGAAGACTAAATCTTAGGCTCTTTTTTTATTTTCCATTAGAGATTTTATTTCTATATATGTTTCACATCCTTAGAAAAAGTAGACCCGGGATTTTTCCCTCCTGTGTTTCCTTGTTGCTTTTTCATGGTCTGTGATGCGATCTTAGGGTGTCAATACAATGAAACCAAACTAACAGTGTACAGGTGTAAACCTGTATTCCCAGTTCTTGGGAGGCTGAGGCAGGAAGATCAATGTGTGCTCAAGGCCAGTCTGGGATATATGAGTTAGAGGCCAGCCAGCATGAATTGTATAGCACACCAGTAATCCCAGCACTTGGGAGGCTGAGGCAGGTGGATCACCACATTTGAGGCCAGCATGGGTTACACAGTGAGTTCAAAGACACACAAAGAATCACATAGTGAGACTCTGTCTCAAAAGAGAGAGAGAGAGCCAAACAAATGGATGAATGGGATGGGAGCAGTGTTTCTGTTACTTATGTCTTTCAGCTGCACATCAAATCCAGGACTCATCACTCCATCACTCCACACTCGTTTAACCTGCCTCTAAGGTTCACAACAATTTCCTTTGCTCTGTGATCATGGGTGATTTTAAATTTGCCCATGTACCCATACTTCAGAATCACAGCTAGGTGACTCAGGAGCCCGGCTTGATATGGACCTGGCATTTCCCTCTGTTTAGCATTGCTGGTGTTTTGGGTTTGTTTGTTTGTTGTGGTTTTTTGCATTGCTGGTGTTCTTGAGAGCATCAGTGAGACATTCACATGTACTACTGTAGTGGCATGGAAAGGTGGCAGAAAGCTAAGTCTTAGACTCTGTGTAAGGACAGTCCCATGTCCCCACATCAGGCCATTATCAAGAGAGCTGAGTGACCTCCTAACTGGCCTCCCTCTGGTCTCACGTTCTAAACTCATCCTCTACACAAACATGTCTTCCTAAGATAACACTCAAACTTTGTTTCTCTTCTAAGAAACTTTGAGGGGCCACAAGATAAAATGTAACTCAAAGGCTGGAGATATAGCTGAGTGGCACAGTGCCTGCCAGGCAAGCGAGAGGCTGTGAGTTTGATTCTGTGATTTTGATTCCTGGCATGCCCACCTCCAAAAAAAAAAAAAAAGTAAGCCATCTCTTTCATGTCAGGCTGGGGTTTTTTGTTGCTGTTGAGAGGGGCTGGGTGTTGTGTTTCATTCTGTTGTGGTACTAGGGATCAAACTCAGGTCTTTTGCACTGAAGTACATTCCCAGCCAGGTTAAGGTTATTTTATTTATTTACTAATAGAGTCTTGCTAGGTTTTCTTTCTTTCTTTCTTTCTTTCTTTCTTTCTTTCTTTCTTTCTTTCTTTCTTTCTTTCTTCTTTCCTTCTTTCTTTCTTTCAAGTCTTACCATGTAGCTCAGGATGGCCTTGAACTCACTAGCTAGCCCAGGCTAGCCTTGAATTCTCATACCCTCCTGCCTCAGTCTCCCAGTTTTGGGATTGTAGGTATGTGCCACCATGCCTATTCCAGGCTGACATTTAAGGCCCACTTTTTTCACTCTATTCCTAGCTCATCTCCCCCCTCTACTCCACCTCTTTATCCCTCAACATCTGTCTTTAGTACTATCTAGTCTGAAAGTCTTTTCCAGCTAAGGTGTAAAAGAGGAGAGGCAATGGGTTTGAGCCACAAGCAGACCCAACTGCTAATTAAAATAAATCCATCTGGATGTGGTGGCACACTCCTATAATCCCAGCACTTAGGAGGCTGAGGCAGGAAAATCATTGCAAGGTCGAGACCTGCCTGGGCTACAAAGTGAGCCCAAGGCCAGCCTGAACTACAGTGAGACCTTGTCTAAAAAGACGAAAAACAAAACAAAACAAAAAAACGAAAAAGAAAGAAAGAAAAGAAATCCACAGCTAGGCATGGTGGCACATGCCATCATTCCCAGCACTTGGGAGGCTGAGACAGGAGGACTGCTGTGAGTTTAAGGCCAACATCAGCTACATAGTGAGTTCAAGGCCAGCATGAACTATATAGTAAGACTGTCTCAAGAGAAGGTGGGGGCGGGGCAGATAGAAAAGGAGGAAAAAAAAAAAAAAAAGCAATGCATACCTCCTTGACAAAGCCACCCTGGACTCCCAAGCTTGTACTACTCTATACTGACCTCCTCCCCACCTCTGCACAACAGCACTTGAAACAAAGGCATGAAGAGAGGGAGCCAGGATCAGATTACAGGATGTCTCATGTGCCATCTTGTAGAGCTTGAACTTTAGAGGACAGGTTTAGGGAGGTGAGTGATAAGATCAGGATGGCATTTTAGGAAAACCATCTGCCACTGTGCCTAGTGAACTGGAAAGTGACAGTTTAGGTCCAGAAAAATGGTTTAGGAAAGAATTTTCAGTAATTCAGGAGTGAGGAAATGAGAAGACAAAGGTGATTATCTAGTTGCAGTGAAAAAGAATGCAAAAAATATTGTAGAGGGAGAATCAGTGAGACTTGGAAATTCACCATATGTGGAAGAAAGAAAGGGGTGGTTCCTAGATGAGCCAAATTTCAAGCTCTGACAGGAGGAACATTGTTGCCACTCTTTTTTTTTTTTTGTACCGGGGATTGAACTCATGACCTTGCACTTGCCAGGCAGACGGTTAAGCCACTGAGCTAAATCCCAGGCCCACTACTGCCATTCTTTCCTGTGTTTATGTGGCAAATGTATATTGAGCAGTGGGGACAGAGATGAACAGCAGAGAAATACTATTTAAAACCTCACAATCCAGCTAGGTGTGATGGTGCACATCTGTAATCCCGGTGAGGCAGGAGGATCACTGTGAGTTCAAAGCCAGCCTGGGCTACATAGTGAGTTCAAGATCAGGCTGAGTGATGCTGTCTCTAAACAGATAGTTCACATCCAAAAATAAATACACATTCTTAATCCTGAAGATGAACGCACAGTTCTGGCCAGGTATGATGTAAAGGTGCCTTTACAGAGGTACAGGTGGAAACTGTTGGTCAAGAGTGAAAGAAGAACTGAAGAAATCAGGAGGACTAATTGCATTGCAGAGGTGATGGCCGAATACTATATGGTCAATAAAAACAGGCACTTTGGGCTGCGGATATAGCTCACTGGCACAGCACCTGGCTGGCAAGCACAAGGTCCTGAGTTCAATTCCTGGTACAAAAAAAAAAAAAAAAAAAAAGACACTGCATTTTCCACACCATCCAAGTGTGAGACACAAAGATCTCCTGTTTCATTACATTCTGGTGATTGAGCCTGGAAAAGGTTGTCAAATTTCAGCATTAAAAATACAGCACATGCAGAGCCAGCTAAAGGAGAGGAGGGGCAGGCATTGGGAATCAGAAGAAAGTGGAATTTAGCTGTTGCCACCAGGGTCCAGCAAAGAAGGCCAGACACCAACTTCACAAAACCATAAAGCAGGAGGCAACATTTCATACGTATGCCCACTTCCTGACTTGTCACCATTCCCAAGACTGGAGAAATGAAGATGGGTGGAGGGAAGACGAGACAATAAAGATATCCCATTCCCGATAAAGAGGTTCATCTTGGTAAGCTGAAGAGAATTTTCTTTATGGAGTCTCAACTCTCCTCCACGTTCTGAGCAGATAAATTACTATTCCCTCAATTATTCACGTGCTGAGTTAATCTAGTTGGTGAATTAGCTGGGATTTTTGCTTTCCCTTCTTTATTCTTTACTTGCCTTTTAGGCAATTCATTACCATTTCTAGTAGAAGATAGGAGAAAATACTGAATCTTAAAAATTGGTTCTTGTTAAAGAATTGTAGTGCGGCAAGTAACGCCATGAACAAGAGCACTTTTATTTCGTCGTACTTTTTATCATAAACTGGGGTTTAATACCACAGGGAAATGGTCTCAGTATAGATAATTACACCGTATTAGGTGTGTATGAGGAGAGTCTCTTTAAACAAACGGCAAGTGCCGAAGCTAGAGTTGTAACTTGCAAGCAGAACTCCGCGGCGATTTAACTATTGAGTCCAGAACCGATTTTCAACCAGTCACGCCCTTCTCAAAAATGGCTGACTTCGCCTCCATCACTCAATATATATGGTCGTTTCCAATCACTTCCTATGACCAAAGTCAAGATGGCAACCACAACCCTTCAGAGTTTAAGGATGGTGAAGCTATTTCCCCGCCCCTCTTTGGTGAAAATGATCACCTGCGTCTGCCTCTTGTTTTTTTTTTTGGAGGCGTGGTTGCCAGGAGTTAAAATGGCTCTTTCCTGGGACTAGATATAATAGGAAGTGAAGCCGTGACGGCGAGGCGTTGCCCGGCCGTTCCTTGTCAGGCGTTCTCGGAGTTAGTTCCCTTTGCCCTTATTAGACATGGCGCTGGCCAGCGTGTTGGAGAGGCCGCTACCGGTGAACCGGCGCGGGTTTTTCGGACTTGGGGGTCGTGCAGATCTACTGGACCTGGGTCCAGGGAGTTCCAGCGATGGGCTGAGCCTGGCCGCGCCCAGCTGGGGTGCCCCAGAGGAGCCGCAAATCGAAATGCTTCATGGAACCACCACCCTGGCCTTCAAGGTGCGGATCCAACCGCCTTCCCCGGCGGGTTCTCGAACGCCCGCACCCTTCCCCACCTCTCAGTCGGACCGCAGCCCGCCGTCCCCGCGCCCACCAAGCGCAGGCGGACGCTCAGGCCTCGTCCCGACGTCCGCTGTTTCGCTGTCTCATTGTCCCGGGAAGCCTCGGCCCTCGCGTTGCCGGCGGAGGGGGGCGGTGGGGAGGAGCCCGAGGCAGCTTGGGTTGGCTCCTAGGCGACCCCAGGCTGCTCCTGTCTAGGAGCTCCTGGCTGGAAGAGGCCAGGTCCGCACAGGGAGGGCTTTGTCGCCGTTCACTAAAGGTTTTGTAAACTGAGCTTCCCCTACCGGGTTAGCGAATCTCCGAGTCCTGAGCGGGAAGCTTGGTGAGGTCCCTGGTCAAGCTCTGCAACAAGCCCTGAATTTTGGGCAGGTTGTTCTGTCTCGTTGGACCTGTTTCCTTTCTTCATCCCTAAAACGAATGTAGTACTGGCTGTGCTCCCGTTGAGGGACTCAGAGAAGCTCAGTTGACATCAGTATGTGAAGAGGTTCATTGTGAAAGGTGTGACATATAAAAGGATGGAGATGTGCTGGGATTGCAACGGTGAAAATAGAAATGAAAAGGAAACGTTTAGTGGTCTGATGTGGCTTGTTTTGTGTTCTAATCTTCAGTTTCGCCATGGAGTTATTGTTGCTGCTGACTCCCGGGCCACTGCCGGGGCTTACATCGCCTCCCAGACGGTGAAGAAGGTGATAGAGATCAATCCGTACCTTCTGGGCACTATGGCCGGGGGTGCAGCAGATTGCAGCTTCTGGGAACGGCTGTTGGCTCGGCAGTGTCGAATCTATGAGCTACGAAATAAGGAACGCATCTCAGTAGCAGCAGCCTCCAAGCTGCTTGCCAACATGGTCTATCAGTACAAAGGCATGGGGCTGTCCATGGGCACCATGATTTGTGGCTGGGATAAGAGAGGCCCTGGTGAGTTGATCTGCAATCACATGATCCTTGAGCTATCACCACGGAGGGGTTTTGTACCCTTTCTGAGGAGATATTGATTAGGTTTTTTGTTTGATGTCGCTGTGCAGCCCCTCATCCATCCTCCTGCCTTGGCCTCCAGAGTGCCGATATTGCAGACATGCACACCTTGGCTGGCTGATTAGGTTACAGCCCTTCTCTTTGTCTAAGGAAGGCACTGGAGTATAGGAATGGGCATGGAATCAATCTTGTTGTGTCACTGTGACCTGTGCGACGTAGTCAGGTTGCTTTTTCTTTCTTATCCTGCTTCTTCCTGGCACCCTGCCTAAGTGAGTTAATACATACGAAATGACTTGTCAAATATCTGGCACATAATGCCTTTCCCTTCTGCCCCATAAAATAATAAGTGCTAGAAAGACCTATGATAAGTTGTATTTGGCTGGGGATTTAGCTCAGCGGTATAAGCGCCTGCCTGGCAAGCACAAGGTCATGAGTTCCATCCCCGGCAACCAAAAAAAAAAAAGTAATATTTGAGAATTGGGTGATAGACATAAAACTCTAGCCAGTGTTATAAAAAATAATGTGAGTCACATATGTAATTTAAATTTTTCTCATGGATATGAAAGTAAAAAGAAACAAGTGAAATCAGTTTTAACAATCCATTTGCCTAGCTGTGGTGGCACACACCTGTGATCCCAGCACTTCAGAGGCTGAGGCAGGAGGATCTGAGTTGGAGGTCTGAATTACCTTAACAAGACCATCCTAAAAAAAATCCAAAGGCAGTAGTTGCATTTTAAGTGCTCACTAGCCACATGTGATTAGCAGCTACTGTATCATATAGTGAAGCTCAAATATGTAGTAGCCTCTCAAAAGTTAAATCATTTCTTGCCAGGTATGTGGTACACAGCCTTAATCCCAACTATTCAAGATGCTCAGGCAAGAAGATAAAAAATGAGAGGCTAGGTGAGCAATTTACCATGACCCTGTCTTAAAATAAAAAGGGCTTGAGAATATAGTTTACTGCTGCCTAGGTTCAATCCTCAGTACCACCAAAAAAAAAAAAAAAGAGTTCTTTTTTTGAGCCATCTCCTTTCTTTTCTTGCCTGATATAATCTCGCTTACCATCATCTAAAGTCGTGTTCTTTTTTTCTGTAAAAGGAAATTCCTTCCTGTTGTTTTGTTTTTGAGACAGTGTCTTACTATGTAGTTCATCCTGGGCTCACTATATGGCCCAGGATAGCCTGGAATTTGTGATCCTCCTGCCTCATTTTTCTAAGTGCTGGGATTACAGGTATGTTTGCCACCATGTACCCTGTCTTTCTATTTTTTTTTTTTTTTTTGGTACCGGGGATCGAACTCACAACTTTGCGTTTGCCAAGCAGGCACTTATACCACTGAGCTAAATCCCCAGCCCTACCCTGTCTTTCTCAGTGTATAAGAACCTTATTAAGAAGTTCATGAAAGGGAATAGTGAGGCAGAAAGCTGGAAAGGTAAATTGGAACCATGTGGTGAGCCTTGAGGCCAGGTGGTGGGACTGAGGAGGGGCTGCAGTGATAACTAGCAGCTGGCTTCCTCATGGGTGCCATCCATTCACCACCAACTGGCTGGAGAGGTAGACTAGAATCAGTGGGCCTGGAAGCTGCTGGTATGAGCCCAGCATGAACAGTTTATGAGACATTCTCAAAATTTAAAAAGGCATTGGGGATTACACCAGTGCAGAAGCCCTGGGTGCAATTCCAAGTACTGGGAGAAAAAAACTTTGATTGTGGCACACTAGGAAAGTTGAGGCTACCTAAAATAGGAAAAAGATTAGTGGTGCTGACCAGGCACAGGTACTCCCAGCTCTCTAGGAGGCACAGGCAGGAGGATCACAAGTTCAAAACCAGCCTGGGCAACTCTGCAAGACTGTCTCAAAAACAACAAAAAACAGTTCCAGTACTGTGAGCCCTAAAGCAAGAGGATCGCAGGTTCCAACCCAGCTTGGCAGTTTAGCAATTTAGTGAGTCCTTGTCACAAAATTAGAAAAGGACACGGGAGTGCTGCTCATTGTGAAGGCCCTGGCTTCAGTCTCCAGTACCACCTGGTAAACACACGCACTCGCACACACACACAAGACTAGTGTCATTGTAGACTTGGAGAACACAACAGCAAGTGTGACAGGTGAGACAGGAGAGCAGAGTTTGCTGGGTCATGGAGAATCACTGAAGGTGTTCGAGGACAAGAAGTTTGAATCTGATCTTTGTGATGAAGATCCTAGGGGCAGTTGAAATTGGTAACCTTTTTTTATCTGGTGCTGGGGGGTTGAACCCAGTGCCTGGTGCCTGTTAAGATAGGACCAAACTATTGAGCTATACTCCCAGCCTTAGTATAGATTTTCTTAAACTCTGTCTGAATTTTCATCTACACCAGCAATCAACTGACTTTTTAAAAATAATGGACCAAATAGTATTTTAAGCTTGTAGACTATAGGATCTTTGTCTCAACTATAGCCACGTACCACAGAATGACAGTCATATCCCATGAGATTACATCATGTAGTAATGTGGGAGAATTTTAGGTTTACATAAGAACAGTCTGTGGTGTTTACACTAAGACAGAATTTCCTAAGATGAATTTCCTGGAGCATTGCCTGGTTATTAAACAATGCGGGGCTGCTTAACTTAGCTGGTATAGTACACAGACAGTATATAAACAAATGGGTATGGCTGTGTTCTAATAAAACTTTCTGTACAAAATGGGTAACTGGTCTAGGCAATTCCTGCCCTATACTATCTTTGTCTCTCTCCCTGAAACAGGGTCTTGCTGAGTTCCCCAGTTGCCCAGGATGGGCTCAAATTTGGGATCCTCCTACATCAGCCTCCCAGAATGCTAGAATTATAGGTGTGCCATCTGTTCTATAGTATCAATAGAAAGCATGAAGGGCCAGGGATTTAGCTCAGCAGCGTAAGAGCTCACCTGGCAAGCGCAAGGTCGTGAGTTTGATTCTTGGTACCAAAAAAAAAAAAAAAAAATATATATATATATATATATATATATATATATATATATATATATCATGAGCCATAATTTTTACTGCCTACCATTCTGGTACTTGAACCTAGGGCCTCAGCTATATTAGGGAAACATTTTTTGTTTTTGTCTTTTTGAGACAGAGTTTCACTATGCAATCCAGGCTGGCCTTGAACTCACTGTGTAACCCAGGCTGGCCTCCTGCCTCAACCTCCCAAGGGCTGGGATTATGGGCATCCCCCCCATACCAGGCTGGCAGTGTTAATGAAGTTTTAGCACTGTCTCCCACGCTGCCTGAAATCCCATGTTTGAAACTTATGTTCTGCTTCCTTTCTGCCAAGACAGGCACATCATCATGTGAACGAACCTTAATATTAAATTGATTTAGCAGTTTTTTTCCAAGTTATTTTTTCACTTTTCTTTTTAGTTTTATGTTTTTTAGTGCACGTCGCAGTACCTAATGATCGCATTTCTTCTGGGGAGTTGTGCATGCACAGAGCACATCTTTTTCCCATCCCTTTCTCTTCTGCCTCCCAAGTAATTTTATAGAAGTCCTATTTTGTAGTATTTATATTGATTTCCCCCTCGGTTTCAGGAGGGCTGGAGAACTGCCTTTCAAGATGAATTAGATGTCAGAATGGTTTCATTTTTTTCCTGCTCATCTTTCTCCTTTCCCAGGGCTCTACTATGTGGACAGTGAAGGGAACCGGATCTCTGGGGCCGCCTTCTCTGTGGGTTCTGGCTCTGTGTATGCTTATGGAGTCATGGACCGAGGTTACTCCTATGACCTGCAAGTGGAAGAGGCCTACGACCTGGCCCGTCGAGCCATCTACCAAGCCACCTACAGAGACGCCTACTCAGGAGGTTCGGTCAACCTCTATCACGTGCGGGAGGATGGCTGGATCCGGGTCTCCAGTGACAATGTAGCTGATCTCCATGACAAGTACAGTGGATCTGTCCCCTGAAGAAGGCTGGATGTAGCTGCTGCGTTTCTTGGGGTGACCATCATTGGTTATAATACAGCACCCCTGGAAGTAACCTCAGATGTATCAGTACCTTCTTTAACGCTCTGGGACGCTGGCCTCTACGTGGTACCAACCGCTAGCGAGCTGCTGCAGAGGTGCCCATTTGTACTTTCTTAGATGTCAATATTACACTACTTACTGTCCGACCTCAGCCTGTGTTGTGTCTTTTGTCCATGCTGTCCCTCCTCCAGGCACTTTACAGTCAAATAAGCCAGGAAAAGGGGAGGGAAGAGGCTGTAATTACAGGAAACAGTGGCGTGAAGACATTGTCTAGTGAATACATTAATGTCCCACTGGTGAAGCTAATAACAAAGGAGAAGGAGGGTGGCGGGAGGCAGAGACTTCCCAATTCAGTTCGTAAAGAGATGGAAAGTTGATGAGGTGGAAAGATGCACAGGGCTGTATGGGCAGGGCTGCAGAGGGAAAAGCTCTCACCCTGGGCTGGCGGTGAGTAGGTGAATATTATATGCAGCAGAGCATGAGGAGGTAAACTTGGGATCCTAAACCAATCGCGGGAAGAAAGGATGGGCCTCTGCTGCAGAGGACAAAGAAGGGAATTGGACACAGTAGTGACCATGAGTTTGGTGATCGTGTCCTTTAGCCCTCTGATGTGTGTGTCGCTGTACAGTGGAGCAGGGAGAGTGAACTTGCAGCCTCCCAGGCAAAAGCAGCGCTAAACTGGCCCTGGAATGTGTGGGTGGGAAGAGGCCCTGCGAGGATGAGAGAAACGCTGGGGGTTCCCAGGCTGTGGTCCAGCAGATGGCAAGGGCTTCTATTAAAGAGAAGATGGGGAGACGAGATGGGCGGGAGAAAACATTGCAAACCTGGAGAGAAAGACACAGTAAGACCAGCTTTTATTTAGCCAGAAGGAGGAAAGCTGTGGCTGGGGGACAACCAGTCCAGGGTGTGTTTTGAGGCCAAGAAGCTGTGAGAGGGCATTCACGAACATGAGTTGGGCCTCTTATTCCCTCTGTGCAGCTACCTTCCCTTCCTCCTCTGCCCTGTGCAGCTCTTGTATTGATTGATAAGGGCCGTCGGCCAGGAGCTGATCAGGGTTTGTTAATTGCATTTGTCAAATGCAGGGAAATTGGGAATCAGTGAAATCGGAGAAGGGAGTTTTGAAAACAAATGGCTCTTGAGCCTTAGGAGATTCATTTTGCTGAAAAGTATGTTGGGGGCCCCTGGAGTTGAGGAGCTTCTAGTGCAGACCCATGAAGATTCCTCAGCTGAAACAGGAGCTGTAACACCTCTTCCTGCTGGGTGGACCATTAGCAAATGGTTAGGGTGATGTGTGGCAGTCAAGGGTACAGTCATCTCATTTAGAATGCTGGCCTGCATATCCTTTAAAAAATTAGTACTGTTTTTTTTTTTTTTTTTGGTGCTGGGGATTGAACTCACGACCTCGTGTGCTGAGCTAAACCCCCGGCCCAGTACTGTACTTTTTAGCCAGGCATGGTGATGCACATCTGTAATCCTAGCACTCACAAGGCTGAGGCAGGAGGATTGTCATGAGTTTAAGGCCAGCCTCAACTAAATAGACCCTGTCTCAACAGAACAACAACAATAACAAAAACCTTTTGCCCACCACGGTGGTAACCTGTGATCTTTAGGAGGCTGAGGATGGAGAAGCTTATGACTTTGAAGCTAATCTTGCAGGTACATAGTTCAAGGCCTGTCTGAACTACGTAGTGATTCCTTGTCTCAAATAGTATTTTTGTTTTTGTGTGTATGTGCTGTTTTGTTGTTTTTTGTTTGTTTGGTACCAGAAATTGAACTCAGGACTTTGCACTTACCAGAAAGGCAGGCAGGTGCTTGTACCACTGAACTGTATTTCCAGTTCTCAAACAAAACTTAATACTTTTTTTTCTGATGGTACTGGAGATTGAATCCAGAGACAACTAACCACTGAGCTACGGTCTCAACCCTTTTATTTTTTGAGACAAGGTATCACTAAATTGCCCAGCTGTGTCTCAAACAAATCCTCCTGTTTCAGCCTCCTGAGTGGCTGGGATTACAGGAATGTGCCATGAAACTTTGCTTAGAGCAGTTTTTTTAGATGAACTAGGAAAAATCCCAGTACCTAAAATAGCCCTGGAATTAGAGTTGAGGAGTCCAGAACCTCAGCCATTGAACTTCCGCCTCCAGCTCCGCCCGACACCTCCCCTGCACCCCTGCTGCTGCTTGGAACTCCAAGGAGCACCTGAAAACCAGCGCCCTGAGAAGCAGCCTTGGGGATGGAAGAGCACTGAAGCTGGAGATGATCCGAGAGCCTCGGTCCATGAGCAGCAGTTCAGGCTGGCAGGAAGAGCTTGCCTGCTTCCGTCTCACACCTCGCTCTGGCAGTGGCCTCACTGTTTAGTGTAGGCGCCTCCTCTGCACCACCAAATCCATGTTCAGGAGAGAACAGGCGTAACCTCCGGGCCTGTGTTCTTTCTGCCACGTCCTTGTTCTGCCTTCCTGGTGCTCAGTGAAACTCATTTAACAGAGGGGATCAATTTGTAGTAGGTTTTCTGGAAAGAAAACAGAGCAGAGGCAAGGAAAAACTGCCAGGCCCTAGGCCAGGGCTCTCCACCCTATGCACTTCTGATTTCTCGCCACTGGGCACTTGGTGGGGAGTTGGCTTTGCGGTGATGTCCCCTCCGCTCGTGTGGGGATGATGGATACTGCACAGCGCTGGAGAGCCGTGTTGAGTGGATACCAGTTCATGGGCTCCCTTCAGATTCATTTCCCAGTACAGTCGTCTTGACAAAGGATGATGGAAAAGAAATTACCTTAAATAGCTAGAAGATTAATTTCTCATGGCAGTTCCCAGGCACCCAAGGGATGGGGCTCTTTAAGTGATAGCTGATGATTTCTCCTCCCTCCACAGACAGCTTAGTAATACGAAAATCTGGCTCCTCCGTGTAGGTGATGGGACTAATCAGATTAAAAAGACACTGAACGCTCCTAGAGGCCCCAAATGTTCTCTTGCTAGCAGAGGACATGGGGCTGAAGGCAGATAAATGGGCCTCACGCACCAGGCAAGGGAGGGCTGTGGGTGCCTGCTGGTGGGCAGGATGCTTGGGAAGAAGGGGAAAGGTAGGCAGGGGTGCAGGGGACAGGGAGGAGGGGCAGAAGCAGATTAGAGACTGGAGCGTAACAGTCACTGAGTGGTCCCTCTTTAGGCAAAACTAGAAGTCAGTGTCTCTTGATATCCTCGGCTAGCAAAAGAACACTGTAGCAGCCATTTGGGGAGTGGAAGGTCACATCCTTTGTGAGGAAATAAGATACCTGATGTATTCTGGTCCATGGATTCCTCAAGGTCTGTTAGGGGAAGAGATCCAGAGGCGGGATGGAGAGGGAGTATGGTCGGGAAGAAGGCAGGGGGCATTTCTGGGGGAACACTTCCCTTTGGTGGGAGTAAGAAGGAGACTGGGCCGGTGGAAAATCAAAATGGTCCATCCACTGTGGCGAGTACATTTAGGTTTCTTTATTTTCTCTTATTTAGCTTGTTTAGTTAGAAGAGCACCTCCTGCCAGGGTTGTAATGGGAGAATAGGCCCTTTAAAACTGACCAGCACCGGTAACCTCAAGACAATTAATTGCTTTGTGATTTAAAACACACATACATTGCAACCAAGCATCTCTGCTGTTTTGTGTTTGTTTCTTGCCTGTTTCTGTAAATTGCAGCTTCCTCAGGAAGCCAGAATCATGTTGGGAAGGCTTTAATTACAATGGGCAAGAGGAGAGAGCAAACACAGTGATCAGAACTGCTCTGATCAGCAGCTGCTGCCCTCTCCTGCCCCTGGAGCCCCCCCTTTCCCCAGCAGTCAACTGTCCACACGCTCAGAGCTCCCCAAGCCTGGCCTCCAAGCCAAGTTCTGGCTTCCAAAGGCTATGCCCCACCAAAGCATTTCAACAACAACCATTCCTGAAATGTCACTTTCGTAGTTGTTAGTGGGTCAGGCAGAAGAAATTCTACCTGCGTCAGCTTCTTGAGTTTAACCCAACTCATTTCTCCCAGAAGTTTTTGCCTCTGAGTTAGGTGCCAAGCCTAACTAACCTTTTATAGTCCAAGTTAAACTGTGCGTGGCCATGGACAGCTGACCAGGTTTATTTAAAGAAAATAAAGGAGGAATGGTGGTGCACACCTGTAATCCCAGCATTTAGGAGGCAGAGGCAGGAGGAGGGCCACAAGTTTGAGGCCAGCCTGGGCTACATGGTGAGTTCAAGACCAGCCTAGAGAGTGTATACTACATAGTGAGGCTGTCTCAGAGAGACAAGAGACACACAGAGAGAATAAGATACTATGATTTCAACCTTTTTTGATGCCTCCTACTACTCAGCTCCTCTTTCTGCTCTCACTTTATAAAAAAGAAAAATACCCATTTTTGGACTGAGTGTAGCTCAGAGCCAGAGCTCATGCTTAGATGTGAAAGGCTGTGGGTCCAAAGAGTAAAATAAAAAAATAAAAATGCCTTTTTCTTTCTACTGCAGAATTTAAATAAAAACCAATCAATCAATAAACCGAGCACTCCTTATGGGCATTAATGGAACAAGAAAAGGTTATCACTAGCTGTAGGGGACCCGGAAAGCTGGTTATTACCGAGGAAAACACAGATGGGACGGGAGGCAGGGAGTGGAAAGAACAGGAGACAAATGAGCAGCAGGGATACAAAAGCAGCTCCCGGCCAGCAGGCACGAGACTGAGCAAAGTGCAGGGAGCCGCGGATGCAGCAGGAAAGATGGATGGAGACGCTGACAGCAGTGCGGGGCTTCCAGCGAGCAGGGGCTGGGCTGAGGGGAAGGAGTGGGAAAGGAGACTGAAGGACAGCACTGGGGAGTGGGCAGAGACAGGAAGGAAGTGACTCGGAGCTAATGCACAGTGAAACATGTCCCCCTGGAGACAGATAATTTCTCCAGCCGTGCATAATGAGCACGTGCCTCTCTGCGTGCTGCCAGGACTGTCACAGTCACTTATATTCCGCACGGATCTCGCCCTGTCTACACCACGTTCACAAGGCCGGGAAGAAGGTTTCAGCTCCCTCACAGCCCCATCTCAACACAGCCAGGCTGGGGAGGGAAAAGCAGATAACTCAGAGAACAGCAACAGGGCAGTGAGACAGGCTCAGAGACCAGGCACCTTTGGTTGTGGTGGTTTTGCTGTATTGGGGGATTGAACCCATGGCCTTCACACTGAGCTACATCCACAGCCCTTTTATAAAATCTTTGTATTGGTGGTGGTGGGTTGAATGTCCTGCTAAGTCACTAAATTGCCCAGGCTGCATTTGAAACTGTGATCCTCCTGCCTCAGCATCTCCATCCATCTTTCCTGTCTCCGAGACTATTGGGAATACAGTCACCATGCTGGGCTCAGATTCTGTGCCTTGAAAATTTTATTTTTAGGGCCAGGAAGAGGCTTTCTCTCCCACTGTCTCCATCCCTGGCCAAACACAACATACATACATAACTCATCCCTTTCTCTCTGTACCTGCCCACAGGTCAGGGCAAAGACTGTTCAAGTAGGGATGGAAGAGCCATGGTCCCCCAGGAAAAATGAGTAGCATTTCTTCAGGGCCAGAGGGGAAAGAAGTGGGTCCAGGTAGACATGTGTGCAGTTCACAGGGGCCCAAGGTCAAGAGGTGCATCGCAACCAGCAACCCAGCCTGAACCCCATCACTGTTTGAGACACATCTGTGCATACTAGGCTGCCCCTTGCACGCTATTTCACACTGCTCTGAGTCCTCCTTTACACAGCAGCTTAGTCTGCACATGGGTGATGTGAACTGCTGTCTGCTTAGAGGGAGTCTTGTAAGTATCAAGGTAGGCAAGAAGGCTTGTAACCGCCAGGTCTCTCGAGTCTTGAGTTTGTGCTCACCAGCTTCATTTTTTTGTTTGTTTGTTTTTTTAAATCGGTACCGGGGATCAAACTCACGACCGCATGCTTGCAAGGAAGGTGCTTATGCTGCTGAGCTAAATCCCCAGCCCCACGAGTTTAGTCTTTAGAGAAGAAAGCAATGAAGAGCTTTGAACCAACAGGACAGAGTCAGCCTAGTCCCACAATTCCTGGGATCTCCTAAAGAGGAAAAGTAGGGGCTGGGGATTTAGCTCAGTGGCATAAGTGCCTGCCTTGCAAGCACATGGTCAGTGGTGTGTTCAATCCCTGGTACGGATTAAAAAAAAAAAAAGGAAAAGTAAGTGTAGGTGTGGGTCAGACTCAGCGGGCTGTGACGCATGCCTGGCATTCAGCTACTTGAAAGGCTGGGGCTGGAGGAGTGTAAACTCAATGATAGCAAGACCCTGTATCAAGATAAAATAATTTTCTTCGGATTGGGGATGCAGTATTTATTTGTTTTTGGTTTTCTGAGATAGGGTCTTGAAATGTAGTTCAGGCTGGTTTTGAACTCACTATGTAACCCAGGCTGGCCTTGAATTTGAGGTAATCCTCCTGGCTCAGCCTCCTAAATGCTACTACTTGAACTAAGTGCTGAGGATTACAGGTGTGCCTCACACACTTGGCCTGGGGATACAGTTTGGAGTTAGAGTGCTTGCAAACGATAACAAATGCTGGAGGGGCTATAGAGAACAAGGAACCATTCTCCACTGTTGGTGGGAGTGCAGACTGGTGCAACCACTGTGGAGATTCCTCAAAAAACTAGGATTGGAGGTCCCATTCAACCCAGCTATTCCCTTTCTGGGTATCTTCCCAAAAGAATTAAAAACATCATACCACAGTGATATATGTGTACCTATGTCTATAGAAGCACAGTTTATAATAGCCAGATCTTGGAAACAACCTAAATGCCCACTGATTGAGGAATGGCTAAAAAACATGTGGTAGAGGCTGGGGATTTAGCTCAGTGGCATAAGTGCCTGCCTGACAAGCGTGAGGTTGTGAGTTCAATCCCCAGTACCAAAAAAAAAAAGATGTGGTATTTTTCTACAATGGAGTACTCCTCAGCCATAAAGAAGGATAAACTGGATACTTTTATAGGTAAATGTATGCAACTTGAGAACATACTCATTAGTGAAATAAATAAGATACACAGGGAGCCAGGGATTTAGCTCAGCAGCATAAGCGCCTGTCTGGCAAGCAAGCATGAGGTCATGAGTTGGATCCCTGCTACTTAAAAAAAAAAAAAGAAAGACATACACATGTAAACATTGTATTGTTTCACTAGTGTGACAAGCTAAAAGAAAAAACATATATATATGTATGTATATAAAAAATAATCAAGATAGTTATTCCAGTGATTTCTCTGAGTTCGCTGAAGAGAAATATTTGTGCTGGTATTGTTTGGACAATTGAATGCAGAAGTCTTGGGCTCTGGGTGAATGATTTGGGGATGATAGTGTGCCATGTATGTACCACTATTGTCCCTTGATTGATGTGTTTTGAAATTTTGTTGTAGTTTTTTCTCCTTTTTCCTCTTCCTCTTCTCTTCCTTCTTCTTCTATCTTCTTCTCCTTCTCTTCCTCCTCCTTCTTTTCTCTTTCTTTTTATCTTTGAATAAAATGGATTTGAAATAGAGTGCTTGCATAGCATGCAAAAGAGCCCAGGTTCAATGCCCAGTATTGAAGAGGAAAAAAAAAAAAAAGCCCCAGGGTGGTTCTCAGCTGTGTAGTGCATCTTATTAAAGGGCTTTGGGCACCTGCAGTCAAACACGGAGGTGCACACCTGTAAACCCAGCTCTTCTGAGGCTGAGAAAGGAAGACTGGGAGTTCAAGGCCAGCCTGAACTACATACACAGCATTATCCTGTCCAAAAATAAATAAATAAGATGAATCACATAGATTTGGAAGTATTTTGTTATGGCAAGACTTACAAACTAATACAGTGATTAGCTAAGATCATGGGACTATCCTATTCTCCTAGTTTTTTGCATTGCTGTTTGCTAAATGGTGATTTTTAAAAATTTAGTCACTTCTATGTATAATAGGTGGCATCTATCCATCTTCTGCCCTCTGTGCTTCTCCCTTTTCCTATTCTTTGTATTCATCTTTCAGGGCCAGGGATTTAGCTCAGCAGCACAAGTATCTGCCTGGCAAGTGTGAGGTCATGAGTTCAATCCCCAGTACCCCCAAAAAACAACAACAACAAAAACCTGGTGTATTATCTTTCATTGTTAGTAATAACAATGTTTTATTTTTGTACCAGTAATTGAACCCAGGACATTGCACTTGCCAGACAGGAATTTAGTTGCTGAGCTATATCCTTGGCTTATTTTATTTTTGGTTATTTATTTATTTGAGAGAGAGGGCCTCACTATATAGTGGCCTCAAACTCTCAAGTGATCTTCCTGCCTCACCCTCCTGAGTGCTGGGATTACAGACATGCACCACCATGTAGGCTATTTTTGGCAATCATATTTTTTTTTTTGTACAGGGACTCAAACTCAGGACAGGCAGTCACTATGCCACTGAGCTACATGCCCAGCATTTTTGGCATTTTTATTGTTGGTACTAGGGATTGAACTCACATCTGTCCACTTGCAAGGCAGGTGCTTATGCTGCTGAGCTAAATCCCCAGCTGGCATTTTTAAGTTAACTTTAAAAAACACTTTTAGGCAATTTTTTTTCCTTTTCTTTTTCCCTTTTTTTGGTACCAGGGATCAAACTCATGCCCTTGCACTTACCAAGCAAGTGCTTGAGCCAATGAGCTAAACCCCTGGTCCTCTGCGTAATTTCTTTTGCACTTCATAAACAGTCATATTCAGCATGTTTTCCCTTAACAATCAAGTTACCCTCGTTCCTGCTGGAATGCAAACTCTTCCACCTTTCCTTGAATCCAGCTCTCTGCTTCCTGCTGATCTTGCTTTTCTGTCCTTTCCACTCTTACCTTTGCCTCATCTTCCATCTCTCTGTAGCTTCTCTCCTCTCCAAATCCAGCATTCTCACACTTTCCTCTCCAGCATCCCTGATCTCACACTTTCCTCTCCAGCATCCCTGAGGATGCACTCTGAGCGGGCTCTAGAATTTCCTTCAGTCCTGTTCTAAAATGCTCTTGGGCCTATTAACAAATAACTGTCAGGCACAGGCCCTGGCCTATCTCTTGGCCAAGTATGGAGGCCCCTCTGGGAGCTGGAAAACAGAATAAAAGATCTGCTGGATTCAGTGCGAGCAGCTTTTCCTCCACTAGCAAGTCATCTGTAACATCTAACATTTAAAATTTCACGTTGTGCCAGGCATGGTGGCTCACGCCTGTAATTCCAGCACTGGGAGGCTGAGGCAGGAGGATCATTGTGAGTTCGAGAGCAGCCTGAGCTACAAAGTGAGCTCAAGGCCAGCCTGGACTGCACAGCGAGACCCTATCTCAAAAAGAAAAAAAACAAACAAACAAAAACACACAAAAAACAAAAGACCCCTCATATTTTAGAGTTGAAAATTGTAATTTTTAGGTGAAAAAGATGCATTTTTGTCTCTATTAGTATTATTTCATATCACAAAAGTGGCTTATTTGAACTTTCTACTTTTTAAAGCATTTATGCTGCTGAGCTAAATCCTCAGCCCCTACTTGAACTTTCTGTTCAAACTGTTCCCTATAACTGGGTGTGGGGGAATTTAAAAAGAAATGACTTTTCTAACTTAACTCTGACCTTCGTGGGAATGGACTCATGATTAAAAATATATCCCAGGGGCCAGGGATTTAGCTCAGTGGCTTAAGCACCTGCCTTGCAAGCACAAGGTCGTGAGTTCGATCCCTGGTACCAAAAAAAAAAGGGGGCAGGTTTTCTGGACATTGATTATCAGCATAAAGACAGTTTGCCTTTGGTGGGTTCAGAACAAGATAGTAGGCTGGGAGTGGTAGTGCAGGCCTATAATCCCAGCACCTGGAAGGCAGAGGCAGGAGGACTGCCATGAGTTCTAGGCTGGCCTGGGCTCAGAAGTGAGTTCAAGGCCAGCTTGCAAGACATATCAAGACCCTGTCCCAAAAAGAAAAAGAAAGAAAAAGAAACAAAAGAAGAGTAAGATCCAGATGAAGTGGGTTTCCATACAGGTAGCTAACAAACAGCCAAAAGCAATCCCCACAGTGATTCAACCTGGATCCAAACTCTCACCTCACCCCTGTCACTGAGGTAATGAGCTCAAGGGCCATAAGAGAAGTGACCAGTCCCCCACCCCAGTCTCAGTGTTCTCATCAATGATAAAAGCAGTGTAATAGTAACTCCTGCCTTAGCCTCCCATAGTGCTGGCATTACAGGCATGTGTCACCATGGAAAACAAATAAAAAAAACACAGGGGCTGAGGGCATAGCTCAGTGCTAGGGCACTCTCCTAGCATGGGCGAAGCTTTGGGTTTAATTCTCAGTTGTATGAAACAAAAGCCAAAAACACAGTAAGTCTATAATTCTTTGAAACATAAAGCTATTTCCTAGGTTGCATGTAAACTAGGGTCACACCAGGGGCAGTAACAAACCCCTCCTCTGGGATCCAGATCCCACCACTGACATCCCAGACTCTGGGAACCAAGAGTGTCTGGCTGACAAATGTGTGTGACAAATGTGTGTGGGATGGTGGGGATAAACTGGCTTAGGGCAAACTGTTTTAGCTAGGAAGAAATTTCATTTAATAATAATTTTTTTTTTTTTGGAGACAGGATCTTGCTATTTAGATTTTTTGTTGCTTTTTGAGAGTCTTACCATGTTGGCCTTGAACTCACTCTAAATAGCCCAGGGTGCCCTTGATCTCAAAGTAATCTCCCCAGCCTCCCAAGTATTGAGATTATAGGTGTGCACCCCCATGAACATTTAGGGGCTTTTTATTATTGTCCAGGCTGTCCTCAAACTTGTAGTGATCCTGCTGCATCAGACTCCCTCATGCTGGGACTAAGGCATGCACCACTACCCCAGGTCTGATCATAAATGAATTTTTTCAGTGCTTAGTAAATAGACACAATTGTTAGTTGCTACAGTAAAAACAAACAAAAAGTCTTAGATGGGAAAATAAATTTTAAAATACCATCTCTGAGTTGGATTTAGTGGTACAGTCCTGTAATCCCAGCATTCTGGGAGGTTAAGGCAGAAGAATCACAAATTCAAGGCCGGTCCTGGCAATTTAGTGACTTAGCAAGACCCTGGCTCCAAACTTTAAAAAAAAAAAAAAAAGATTGGGATATAGCTCAGTATAAAGGCCCTGGGTTCAACTATCAGTACAGGCTGAGGCAGGGGACTGTCAACTTCGAGCCTAGTCTGGACTATTTATTTATTTACTTACTTATTTGTAAATTCGGGCTAGTTTTGAATTCATTATGTAGCCCAGACTGGTCTCGAACTCACAGCAATCCTCCTGCCTCAGCCTCCAGAGTGCTAGGATTATAGATAGGTATGCACCACCATGCCCAGTTGCAATTTATTTATTTAGGAAGACCTGCTTCAAAACAACAACAACAACAACAAAAAACTCGCTGGGGATACAACTTAATGCAAGGGCCTTGATTGGAGTAGAGTGTAGTGCCAGTAACCTGAGTAACCATACAGTTCACACTGCCAAGGTGCAGAGGAGGAAGTGGTCCGTGTCTACTTAAATAACTGAAGAATGCATAGATCTGACAAGTGTGAGCAGAAGAGACAGTCATAGTCCCAGGCAGACACAAACCACCTGAGCAAAGGAGAAATACGAGGTGAATACATGAGAGTTGTGGGAAGGAAGGAGAAACAGGGCGAGACCAGATTCTGCATGGCTTAAAACATCCAGGTATAAGCAACTGATCTTCCTGCAGGAAGTAAAGGAGAGCCATTTTAGTTTGAGAAAGAGTTTTTAGCCAGGTAGGGAAAAACTGAGGACTCAGCCTGTGCAGAAACCACTCCCCGAGGGTAAAAGTACTTGTCTTTCACCTGGAAAACGTCACCGACTTGCCTGTTCGTGGGAAGCCGGGGATGTTAGGCGGCAAAGAGTCGGGAGATCCACAGGGAGCCAGTCGCACGCAGCTCGTCCCCAGGTTGTAAGCCCAGTCACAGTGCCACTGTTCCCAAATTACCGACACCAAGTTTACAACAGTGTCAGCTCCCTCACCGTCTACAGTGTTGCGCCGGTGCCGGGCCTAGTTTCGCCGGGTGAAAAGGCTGGGAGAGGGAGAGTGGTGGGTGAGAAAGTGAAAGCAAGCGGCAGGAGGTGGGGGAGGCGACGGGCGCGCGCAGGGGGCTGCGGGCAGGCGGCGAGGGTCGGGGGTCGAGCGGCCCTCACTGGCCCCCCGGGGCCGGCGCTCCGGGCGCGGCGCGTGTGCTCGCGGGCGGGGCGCCCGGCAGCGGACCGCGGCCAATCGGGGCGGGCGTCCGGGGAGGGGCGGGGCTTTCCGGCTCTGGCTCCGCGAGTCCTCCTTTTTTGCACACACACGAATACAAAGAGCCATACGACCTTCGGGTATCCTTTTTCCATTTTTTCCCCCCTCCTTAATCTTGTGTGTGTTTTCAAATTTTTTTAAAAGTAGAGATCTGTGGCAGTACTGGGGTGAGGAAACTGTTGCTAAGGGGGAATTTTCTCTTTTCCCCATTTCTTTTCCTGTCTCTCTTCCTCTTTCTTTTTCCTGATCAAGGTTTTAAATATACCAAGAAGTTGAGAAGCCGGATGACCGTGTACAACTGTTTCCAGCCAAATTTATAGCTTTTTTTTTTCTTTTTCGTTTTTTCTATCACATTTTAGGAACTGGTAAATTTTTGTGGTTGAGGGATTTAAAATTTTAGCCGCTTGGGAAGTATAGATTTCTTTAAAAAAAAAAAAAAA
>PVLA01002522.1:156858-264581 GCA_004027455.1 Hydrochoerus hydrochaeris | reverse complement strand
TTTATTTATTTATTTATTTATTTATTGTCTTTTTGAGACAGGGTCTCTCTATGCAGTTCATGTTGGCCTTGAGCTCACTTTGTAGCCCAGGCTGGTCTCGAACTCACAACGATCCTCCTGTCTCAGCCTCCTGAGTGCTGGGATTACAGGTGTGAGCCCCACGCCTGGCTTTTCATTGTATTTTAATTGGAGGTTATATTCTCACCCGATGCTGCCACTGTGAGCAGTGATTTCTGATGCCATCATGGGCTTTTCTAGAGTCCTTGTCCAGCCAAGGCAGAGGTCCAAAAAACTCACTGGCCCCTTCCCAGTGCCCAGTGTGTTACCATGCTCAGGACAGGGGCTGGTCCCCAGCACTCAACCTCACTAGCTCCCTTTAGTGAGCTGGTAGCTGTGCCCTGAATACCGGATGGAGCGGAGCTTGTAATGGAGACTTCCACGAAGGTGGCCCAGAGAGCATCTACGACGACAGCTCGACGTTCAGACAAATGCTGCGGTGTAAAGGAGGGGAAGCACTAAAGTCGGGGTTTTCTCGTCTCAAGAGCACCCCTTTCATGTGTGCGTTGCCCTGGGAGAGGCCAGGTGCACCCCAGCCTCAGGCTTCTGGCAAGGGCTTCTGGGTTGGTGGCAGCCAGCGGGCACATTTTCACTTGGGCACTTTTTCCTCCTCAGTGTTCAGGAAAAATTTATTTATGACTTCTCCCAAGCTAGAATTTCTGAGCAGACTGGGACAGAATTTGCACCTCCAATGTCTCAGCGTGATTCTAAACGCCACTGTTGCCGGCAGGCAGTGGCCGGCAGTGCAGAACCGGGTTTGCAGGAAGCCTGAGCCTCCAAGAGCCACTGCAGGGCTCCCAGCTGGGCTCTACGGGGCACAGGGAGGGGACGGATCTTCATGGCTTCTCCACTGAGGGGACACTTTTGGCCTTGGTCCCTCTGGGGGTCTCTCCCCAGGGTATGACAGGAGTGATATCCCAGTGCACCCCAACACCTCTCACCCCCACCCCTATGTCCAGTGCTGACACCCATGTGGCAGGCTGACAGGGATGGGGAAGCCAGTCACGGGTCCTCAGAAAGCCCCCCTCCTTTCCAGGAGTCCCACCTCTTTCTTGTCCAATGCCATTTGTCCTTGTTTCCCAGAAGGAAAAGTTCCAGAAAAGTTTCTGTGCCCCTCCAAATCTTGATGCTTCGCATTTGCACAGTCAGCAGGCCCCAAACCTCCTCTGATGCCCTCGGTGCTTTTCCCAGCTGCCTCCTTGGGGGTCATCAAAACTCCCAGCCCTGCTGTCCCTGTCACAGCATCACCATCCAAGACCACTGGGGAGGAAGGATCCGGCAGTCTCCCCACTCCCCAGGGGCACACTGGTCTTCTGCTACAGCTGGTCACTCCCATGTGCCATGGTTTGAATATGGTTCTTATACTCACAGTGAAATCTCATCCTATTATAAGATTTAAAAAAAAAAAAAACAGGGAATTGAACTAAGGGCCTTCACACTGAGCTATATCCCCAGCCCTTTTTATTTTTTATTTTGAGACAGGGTCTCACTAAATTCCTAAGTCACCCAGACTAGGCTCAAACTTGCCCAATCCTCCTGCCTTGGCCTCCCCCAGAGCGCTGGGATTTCAGGTGCATGCCATTGTGTCTGGCTCCATTAAGAGCTAAAGGAGAACCAGGTGGAAACTTTAAGAAGCAGTGAGAGCTCTGCCCTCTCCCAGGAGTTAATCCACTCGTTTGACCCACTGAGTCACAGACGCTCCGGCACAGGTGTGCTAGGAGAGTCAGGTAGCCTATGCCTCTCAAACACTCCCAGACTTCACCTCGTGATGCCCTGCTCCACCTCGAGACTGCCAGGAAGAAGGCAGATGCCAGCCCTCGACCTTGGCCCAGAACTCTCAGACAGAGCAACCTCGTTTTCCAGTCTGCAGTAATGTGTCATTAGCAACCGAAAATCGACTCCGACACCAGGTGTCTGTCTCTTCCGACACCAGGTGTCTATCTCTTCCGACACCAGGTGTCTGTCTCTTAAGACAGACATTCATCTCCTTATCACTGCCCTCTCTAGTCTGCCGGGGAGCCCACACTGCACCGCAGCTTAAATACATCTTCACTGCTATGGGGGACGTCAGTTGCGCTCATGCCAGCTTGTGCGACTGGGCTCCTTCCAACAGTCCACCATTGGCAGGAGCCAGGCACACACCTCTGCCTGATTCCTCACGCACATCTGTGATGCCAGCTATGTAACTCCCAGTAGATAGTCATCCCCTCTTCCCCTCAGCCTTTGCACCCTTCTGTCAAAGCCATCTGAGTGTGGAGCAGAATTGGTGGCTTCCTAAAGAAGGGTCAGCACATCTGTGATGGTCAGGTTAGAGTGAAGTGCCCCCCACGGTGCCTGGCAGAGGTGTGACCTTGCACCAACACCTCAGTGCACTCACACAGGATCCAAAAAAAATGACGCTCTCGCCCTCAGGCCAGGCATCTGTTCTGCACGTCAGGAGTGGAAACTTCAGGATTCATCGCCTGGCATGTTTGAGTACCAGCTGGCTCAACACCTGCCCGGAACTCAGGGCCTGATTTTCCCCCAGCCACTCCCAGCCGGAGACCTACAGGTAGGACAGGACAAGACAGGCTGGCTCAGCCTTCCTCCTGGCAGGTTCACCAGCGTAGGGACAGCTGTCCTTCCACCGCCCTTTTTCCCTGAGCGCAGAGTTTAACCTGAGCACAGGGCTTGCCTGACAGAGACCAGGTTTCCTGGACTCCCTTAAGGACAGGTGTGGCCGAGTGACTCAGCTGCTAAGTGACTAAGCACTGAGTAACTTGCTTCCCCTTGCTTAACAGGAAATTGCCTGTCCGGACTTCTGCTCTTTGTCCTTCTCTGGAGTTGGAAAAGCAAACTTTGGCCTGGCACACAAGGACTCCGACCTGATGCAAGCACCTTAACACAGTCTGAGGCATGGACTCCTTAGATCTCTGCTCAGAAACACATTTGTAAGTGCACAAAATAAAATACCCTGCATGACGCTCACGACAGAGGCTGCAAACCCAGAATCAGGGATGATGCAGATGCTCATCATCTGCAACCCTACATGCACCCCAGACCAGCCACCCCACCGGAGAACTGAGAGCTGATGTCTACTGAAGACAAACAGCAATGTCCACTGCAGCTTCACTTGGTCTTGGAACAGGAAACAATCCCTCCAAGAAAACAGATCAGCGATGTGTAAAACCAGACACCTCTCCCTGCGACTGTACTGGGAAGGGAGTTGGCACAAAGGGGTCCCCTCAGTACCTGGGAGTGAGGACAGAGAACACTGACTCGGAAGGCCAGTGTGTTACTTTCCACAGGAGGGGGACCACACAAGAGAGCAGCGAAGGCCACCAGGAAACTTCGATGCCATCAAGCAGGTGGGCACACGTGTACAGTTCCACCAAGCGCACGTCAGGCCGTGTGTCATGTGTGCTGGCGCCATGCTCCCCAGCCTCCCAGGCTGCAGAACTACACACCCAGCTCTGTGACCTCCTGGGCCTGTGGCCTTGCGCTGCAGCAATCCCACACAGGCCAAGACACGGCGCGGTTGTTTTCCGCCCAGAACCTGGAGCCTCTGATCCATCCTGCGCCTTTGGAGATGTGGGACCCCTAAGGTGGGCTGGGGGACTCCTGAGGGGACCGTAGCCACAGCCCCAAGCACCACTCAGGGAGAAAACGACACTGGGGGCACCAGCTTCAGATGACAGCGTCACTTGTGTATTTCAAACTAAAAGATAAAAACTCATGCGATTCTCAAAATCCGCAGCTCCGCATCGCACCCTCTGGCTCGGAGGTCAGGGCCACAGTGAGATGGTGGAGTCAGACCTGGGCTCCGTCGCTAGGAGGCCACCTTCAGTGGCACGAAGCACAGTGCTCAGGCGCCCGTCCCCTGGGGCAGCTCTCGAAGCGCCTCTAAGCAAGAAGGAAATTTTCTCTCTGGGAAGATTCAGAACTAAGCATAGAAATGTTTTTAAAAGTCAGACTTGCAGAGCTCACTAAGTCTCTGTCTGTGTCATAGAACGTGAGTTTGAATTTTATATACTTGCAAAATTTTTGATATTTGTTATTAGAGTCAGAGAGATTAGTATAGTAATTCGTATTTAAAATATGTGGCTTGTTTTGATTTGAGATCATTTCATGAAAATTTCACTGAGTTTTTAATATTATTATAATACCAAAAATAAAGTGGGCATGGTGGGGCACTCCTGTAATCCCAGCACTCCAGAGGCCGAGGCAGGAGGATCGCTGCAAGTTCAAGACCAGCCTGGGCTACAAAGTGGGCCCAAGGTAAGCCTGACCTGCGTAGAGAGACCCTGTCTCAAAAAGACAAAAAATAAATAAATATACCAAAAATAAATACATTTAATTTTCAATTGTTATTAGATATTTAAGAACTTGAGGAAGATTAAATTTGGGGTACTTAAAAAGAAACCAAGTATTTTGTGACAACAGTTTGGAATTCCTAAAGGAATACAAATTGCAAAAGACCTTTAAAGGTGATGGCTAAAATGCATCACATTGGAGAAGACGCCAGGCTTGAATTGAGATGCTTAAAAAGAACTAGATTCCATGAATCTTAATTAATTGTGTATTAATTTTAAAGTTGAAGGAAATCCCTGAAAGAATAACAAGGACTGTGACTTCACGGAAACAGAAAGGATATCACTCCTTTTGATCCCCTCCTGGAACCTACTTCCCAGCAACCAGGGCAGGGTCTCACCTGGGCGGAGTCTCAGAGCCCCCAGAGGTCGTTTAATGAATAGACACTTATCTCCGCCCCAGACCCAATCAGGACACTGCAGGGGCCACCTGAGATCTGTAGATTCTCCCTGCTCCAGTGAGAACCAACGATTTGGAGACCCTGCACTCTGAAGTATAATTCGGATTAGTTTCACCCAACCCCTCCCCTTCAGTAAGGAAGCTAAGATGTTTAATGTGCAATACAGGATTGATGCTAAAATCAGAAGACACAGAAGAACTCCAGGCACAGTAGATTTACAATCGTCTCCATGGTAACTACTCACTCTCTGGTCTCTATGGTGAGGTTTATAAGGGCCCTCAAGTTCACTTTATTTAAAATTCTGAATTTTCTTGCTGTTGATCAGATGAGCTGTGTTTTTAAAATAGCGTTCCAGCACTATTTCAGGAATACTACAACGGAGGAAAGAGAACAAAGGAAGTAGGAGGAAAAGTCACAGGAATAACTCAGTACCTCTGTGAAAGCTCATTTTAGGTGGCAATGAATTAGAATATCAAGGTCAAAAGATGTGAAGCTGAATGAATCAGCCTGCATAATTTCTGCATCTGACATCCGCTTGTCAGAGTTCATTTTTGTAATGTTTAGTGCCGAAAATGAATTGCTGCTCAAGGAGGCATCACTGTTCTGAATTACAGTCGTATGAATCATCAGAATAGCCCTCCTTTACCCAGGAAATGTCTCCCTTCACTCACAGGTGGCTCACCCAGGCGTCTGAAGTCAGGAGCCTACAGACAAAATGCTGTCCCTTTGCAATTGTCACAAAATGTACCAAGCCTTCCCCTTTGGCTAAGATTCCAGTCAATCTACAAATGCCATTGTTAAACAATGAATCATCCCACACCTTCTCACCCGGGGCCACCAGCCACCTAGTCAATTGCTAGACAGAGGGCTGGTGGAACCTATGGACTAGAAATCTGAGTTATAGTTTTTGAGGGTCATGAGCTGCCAGACAAAACCATACTTTACTTTTAAAAATCTGACCCTGTCTGGGCTTGGTGATGCATGCCTGTAATCCCAGCACTTGAGAGGCTGAGGCAGGAGGATCACTGCAAGTTTGACAACAGCCTGGGCTACAACGTGAGCTCATGGCAGCCTGAACTGCATAGTGAGACCCTGTCTCGAAAAGACAAAAAAAAAAACCTGATCCTCACTGGGCACTGTAGGACCTGTGGTCTCAGCTACTCCAGAAGCTGAGGCAGGAGGGCGTCTGCAGCCCAGAAATTCAAGGCCAATTTGGGCAACCATCTTTAAGAAAATTTTTAAAAATCTGAACCAACAGTAACAACTTCTAGATCTTTACTAGATCCAGCCCTGCCAGGGTGTTTGTCCAAAGGTCCTCCCCATTTCTGGATCTGCTCAAGGAGACATCTTTCGACTCAAGCCTTGGAAATGAGCCCCCAGACTTAATGTGTCACTGCAGATAATGAAGCACTCTGACACCAAGAAATCTCAACAAGGCTTTCTACATTTGCAAAAGAGCACAAGCCTGAGGAAGTAGGCATACAGGACAAAGGAGGGTGGCCCTTTGTATTCCTAAGCAGGAGAAACAGCTGACCCCTTTCACAGTCTATCCTGATTAGCTGACTCGGAAGCTGAGAGGGGAATCGGAGGGGCTGCCGAGGGATGGGGAGAGGAGAGGGATGCAAACCGTTGGCATGTGATAAACTCTCTTTGGTTTGTAGCTGTGCTCCCAGGATTGGAACCAAGTGGGCATTTTCTATAACTCTGTGCGTTCAGGGAAGGCTGTCGGGATGGGCAAGAGTCCTAGATGGAGCCACTCCTGTTTAATGGAAAGACCGAACTTACTGTTTCCCATGTAATCATGGGGCTTCCCCGGACTCTGTGGATCTCTGTGGGTTGCTGGGCTGCCCCAGGCCCATGGAACAATCCTACTGGACCATCAGCTCCAAGCCTTTAGATGCCTGAGGCCAGAGGTGGCACCCGACCCAATCACTCATCCGCCTCTCCTGGCTCAACCAAGCAGAGTGGGCACCGTGGCCATGGTGTTCTGAGCCTGAAGTGCAACCACAGAAGGCATCATGAATTTCTTCTTCATGAGTAAAGGATCCGTTCTTACTACAGATCTTAGCAAGCTTAGCATATAATTTTTTCTTATTAAATTGAGAATTTTTAACTTCTCACTTAAAGCATTTCACGGCTTCTCCTTGGCCCACTGGAATTGCCAGCATCACTACTGCTGGATTTTGGGGGCAGTTATTAAGTAAAATAAGGGTGACTTCAACATAAGTACTGCCATGTTGCCACAGCTGACTGATAACTGAATGACTATTGGGATGGTGACATGTAACACCTGGATCCACTGAACAAGGGGATGACTCTTGTCCCTGGTGAAACTCAGGACAGCAGGAAGTTTCATCCTGTTACACAAACAGTGCACTCTTTAAAGCCTAGGAAGTGTTCATTTCTGGAACTTTCCATCTAATATTTCAGGTCAAGGTTGAGTAACTGAAACTGCACAAAACAAAACCACAGACAAGGCAAAGCTCCTGAACACCCAAGAAGACAGATAGGCAGGTTTACTTGTGCCTTCAACTACTATCCCAAAGGGAAACAAATCCAGCACACACTGCTATATCCATAAATATTTCAGTACTTATTTCCAAAAGTTAGGATTTGGGATGGGGGTGGTAGTGGGGATGGAACCCAGGGCCTTGCGCATGCCAGCCAAGAGATCTACCAAGGGACCATATCCCAGGCCTTCAAAATTTTTATTTTATTGTGAATCAGGGTCTTGCTAAATTGTCCAGGCTAGAATTTGTGATCCTTTTGCCTCAGCCCCCTGGGAATCCAGGTATGGTCCACCACACCTGGCTTTACCTGACCAGTGTTTAATAAAATACCCATGCTCGGCTGCTCCAGGCCCCCGGCCCTTCCCTCCAGCGGTGTACCTGTTCTTGGAAGCAGCGTAACTAGTTAAGCTGGAAAATCTATGCTCTGTGTTTTAGAAACAACATTTTGTTGAAACTGCCCTCTGAGGTTAGCACTGTGATCCACTTAGCGTGAGAACCCTCTGGCTCCAGAAAGCGGGAAATTCTGGGATGCAGCTCTGGCCTGTCTGGCTCCTGCACCCACACTGTCACTGATGCCCAGAGCTCATGCTTGCCCCATCTTGCTGCTCCCCTGCCTCCTACCCAGGGAGAGGGAAGGGCTGGAGCATGAGTCCTGCTCCTCCCAGATACAAGGCTCAGTGGGAGTCACATGTCTTAGAGAGGAACAGAGAATTAAGAGATCATCCCGGAACTCCAAGCATTTTGAGTCTCAGAGTGGATTTTCCAGAAAGTTAATAAAGCTCAAACCTCAGAGACTCTAGCTTGCTGGGACCCTTGCCCAGCCCTGCGGCAGGGCCCTGCCCACACTTCCACACAGGAGTTATACTTTCATAAAATTAGCAAAAGTAAGCCATGTGCAAATCCTCTTTCTTACACGGAGGCCCCGGAGCTGTGCCACTCAAGCCCCACAGCCTGGCTCCCCCTTGCAAATCTCGCCCCTCACTGCAGGCTTGGCTGCCCTCGGTGCTGGCTGAGCCCTGGGGCTGCAGTCAGGGGAGGAGGCTGGGGGCTGCCCAAGGTCAGCACACACCTGCAGCCCTGTAGGTTTACAGGGAGCCGAGTGAGTGGATTCATGGGTGCTGCGTGGTTAAATGAGCTGGGCAGACAGCAAGAGTGAGGGCCAGGTAAAAGAGTGTTTCCACGTGAAATATTTTCCAAATACCAAGGGTCAACTACGAGATTTCCCAGGCCCAGTTGGCGGGCATGGGTTAATCAAGTTCACATGCGCAGAGCAGCCTAGTCCTAAAGGTCAGGCTGATCCTCTGCCTTCTGAAGGCTTCCTGGATCGTCTGCGAGTGGAGGTTATTTTTTCCCTCTTTCTTTCTTCTTTGTCTTTCTTTCTCTTTCTCTGTTTCTCTCTTTCTTTCCACCAGCACTATGGATCGAGCTCTGGGCCTTGGCACTGAGTCATAGCCATAGCCTTTTTATCTTCTATTTTGCGGCAGGGTCTCACTAAATGGATAAATTGCCAGGGCTGGGCTCCAGCTTGTGATCCCTGTTTCAGCCTCCCAGAGCACCACAGGAGCGCAACAGCCAGCTGGAGTTGTGCTTCTGGGTCCTGCTTCCTTCGGGACATTTACTGCCTTCTGTCCCGAGTGAGTTATCTGTGTAGGTGACTTAGCTCTTCTCCTTTTCCACGAGCCCAAGCTGAAGGCCCCTTTCTTTCTCACCCTGAAGTCTCCCTTGACCCTAGTGCAGGGGCCCAGAAGTACTCACTGGGATTGAATGAATGCAGTCCAGGAGGGGCCTCTTAACCAGGTATGCCCCTGGCGCACCTCTTCCCTCTGCTGTGGCTTGGCATAACTGATGCCATCGTGAGCCCTGCATTTAACTAGCGCCCTGTATTTGACCCAGGAAAATGGAAAATTACTCAGAGTGTAAGTCCCATGAGAAAAGCAGAATGAGCTGTACCCACAGGAGAAAATTAACCTGCTCAATGAAAGAAGCAGGATACAGGTGTCAACCAAAAATTAATGTAAGATTGTAGCTAAATTCTTTCCAACAGGATGTCTTTTGTGGTTTTATTGTATTTTATTTTATTGTCTTTTTGAGACAGGTTCTCACTATGCAGTTCTGGCTGGCCTTGAGCTCACTTTGTAGCCCAGGCTGGTCTGGAACTCGTTATGATCCTCCTGCCTCAGCCTCCCGAGTGCTGGGATTACAGGCATGAGCCACCACACCCAGCTTTGTTACAGAGTTTTTTCACACCTGTAATCCCAGCACTCGGGAGGCTGAGGCAGGAGGATCCATGCAAATTTGAGACCAGCCTGGGCTACAAAGTGAGCTCAAGGCCAGTTTGAACTGCATAGCGAGACCCTGTCTCAAAAGGCAAAAAAAAAAAAAAAAAAAAAAGCTCTGTAACTTTCCAGTTTGGTGCCACTTGTTTGGACTCTGAAATGGGGGTGTGTGTCTGTATACCAGTGGTTCTGAGCTGTTAATTAAATTTCAAATTTATCAATTTGGCTGCTTGGATTCCTATATTGTTGTTCACGAACCCACCTCACTCTCTAGCAGTAAATTTTATTATACAACACCCACCGTAACACCTGTTTTGCTCACCATTTCTCCCCAGGAAGTTTGGTTTCTTTATAGGGCACTGTAGCCCCTGCTTCTATGGTGTCCATGGGATGGACATCAGAACCGCTCTGCACAGGAGCTTCAGAGACAGTGCAGGCAGTGTCACCACAGTCTTCCCACTTTCCTTCCAGGGTCTGCACTGCAGACCAGACCACATTCACTCTGAAAGGCCTTGAAGGAAGGAGAGGGTGGCCCCAGGGCTGGGGGGCACTTGCTGAGCCTGCGTGAGGCCCTGGGTTCAATCCCCAGCTCTGCAGACAAAAACACTAACCGCTTTAATTACTAAAATGAAATCAAAAGTGAAAACAGCAAATAAAACCTAATATCAAAAATCAGAAAAATGCAACATTTATATTGGTCTCTAGCAGAGTGTCTTAGACTGGGGAGTCTCCAACCGCATACTAGTCAGGGCTCCCCGGAGTGGACGCTCCCCTCATGAGGATGGAGTTTATTAGATGGCTCTAGCAGTCACGGAGCTGTGTGGTTCTAGCAGGGCATCTGCACTCCAGCCACGTGGGGTGGGACGGGGTGGGTGTGACTCAGCCCCTCCAGCCGAAGCCTCAGACCCAGGGAGGTGGTGAGGCAGCCCCCATGACGGTTGAGGTGTGAAGTCCCCAGGGCACCAGGCAAAGTCCCAGAATCCAAAGGCTGAAGTGCCTGGGTCTGCAGATCATTGCACTGGGTGGAGGCGATTCTGAAACCCACTAGACATGTGGAATTCAGCTGCAGGCTCACTGACTCCTAGAAAAACAATTATTAGGATGCATTGACAAGAGGCAAGAAGGGATTTATTAGGTGGAAATGCGAAGCATAGTAGACACTCAAAGGCAGAGAGTGTGGCCTCGGGTCTGGAGCCGGGTGTGTGAACCAGGCTATGGTGTTTCCTCCCACCTGCCACCTGGGGCTGCGTCCAATTCAGACCATAGCCCGGTCTGAGACCGACACCCACTGCCTGCTAATGCTGAGTTTTCCTGACGGTGACTGTAGTGTTCTCTAGCAGGGTCGGTGACATTGGGAGGCACAGGCCAGAGCCCATGTCACAGGCCCCTGTGTCTCTGAGACTCAGGAATTTTTTTCTTGAGTGAGTTCCTTGGAAGGAAAGAGGCTTGCGTAACTTTTTGGTCCTGGGGCTGCACCTTTCCTTTCAACTACAATTTTGAAATTCTCATTTTCCTCCTCTGCTCATGAGAGCAGGGATGGGAGAGGACACGCCCTGCTGCAGAAAGACTGGGAGAGGGATCCCCCTTGAACATCCTCTTGTGCCATCCGCCCAGCCCATGGGCCAGTGTTGCCCACACTGGGTGGCCTCTCAGCTGTCCCCCAGTCCGGTCAAGATGACACCTCAACGCACCACTTGGTACCAGCTCTGAGAGGCCAGACACTCCAACCTTTTGTGTTCCCACGCCGGGCGGGGAGACTGCAGAGCTCCTTTTCGTGCCTCCTTAACAATCTTGGGTGCTGGCACAGGGAGTTCTGTCCCTGCAAATGTAGGCCTGATGCCACTGTTGGGATCTCAGCAAGGACAAAAGAAGTGCGGGGCGAAGCTCAGGCCAAGGGAAGGGCCCAGTCCCTCTGGCCCCATGCCCTGCAGACTGGTCTGAAACATAGTGACACTGATTAAAAAGAAATTCCAAACATTTTAAATAAAAAGATAACAGCTAAGTAAGCAACCCGGGGGCTCACACAGTGTCCTGGGAATTAGGTTAGCACTCAGCTGCCCCAGCCTGTTGCCCACAGGCTCACAAGTGGGCAGTGCCACCTCCCTGTCACCAGGTGTCTCCTGAGCAGGTGTGGGAGGAGTCGGGTCCAGCAGTGGCTGAGCCCTGTAGGTGTGGGGACAAGGGAGGAATGGCTGGGTAGCAGCTGGAGCCCTCCGTCAGGTCTGACTGACCTGAGTTTCCTCTTTCAGGTCCCCATTAGGCTCTTGGGGGCTGAGTCAGGGAGGGCTCCGGACAGACAGGGCGGGAATGGGAACTGGGCTCTAACTCTTGCTGACTCTGGGCAGACCTCTCCAGCCTACTGTTCCCCTGGCCTTCTCTCCACAGAGGAGGGGCTTCCTCCCAGGAGTGTCGCAAGCACAAAGCACAAGTATGGAGGAGGAGGCCAATAGACACCAGCAGGCAATTCATCTTTCCTTCCACATCTCGATTGGTACACAGTGTCCAGGTTCGGGGTGGGGAGGTTCTAAGTCTTCAGCCTGGGAGGACTTTGATTTGGGGCATTGGCCTATGATGACCAGCCCAGGACCACTTCTGTACATTGGCACAGGTTGCCACTCATGGGAGCCGAGAGGGGCTGGACATGGTGCCGCGGCCGTCCCTTTAGTCTCGGGGCTCCTGGAGCTCTTCCAGCCCAGCTACCGCTTGCTAGGGACTCTGAGCCACAGCAATCTTAACTTTTCTGTAAGACTTGGAGAAACAACAGTGTTGCTCATGCCCGTTTGCTCGGGACTTCGTGACTGCCCAGGGCCATGACTCTGAGGCATCCTGATGACCTGCAGCACTGCTCCTAACGCTCAGGCATGTCCCAGCACACACTCGCTGAGTGTGTCATGCTCTCCCAAGTTAAACACCTCCACAGACCGACTTCAGTTACTGGAGCAGCCAGACTTGCACAGCTTTGCATAGAACAGTTATCAACCAGAGTTTAAAAAAGACCAAGCTGTATCTGTAAATGCAGTTGGTCAAAGAAACAAATTTAATACAGAGGAAAAAAATCTAGAGAAATCATCATAAAGGTCAAACGGCACCACACATTTTCAGGAGATAGGAGTCAACACTGTTTTACTCAGGATATAAATTATTTGTCTGTATTGTCTCAAGTTACAGCGTGTTGGTGCCAGTCTATTATCTCCCAAAGTACTTGGGTCTTATTTTACAGAAATAGAGACCATGGTATCTTGCCTAACTTCTTCATCTGTTATTGGAGAGAATCTTTCCTCAGAAACTTCCATTTTTAAGAATTCCAAAAGATAGGAATCTTGAAATTACCTAGGTAACTTCTGGCAAGTTGGAAAGGTCCAGTTGTAGAATTCTGGAAGCACAGGTTGGGCGCTGGTCCCTGGGAAACAATGGTCACTTGTGCAAGAGGCTGCTGATAGCTTGGCGTCTCTACAACAGGAGGGGAAAGCCTGCTGACCAACATGGTTTCAGACTATTGTTTAGTGAAATGAATTGTTAGGAAACAGAGAGAGTTGTGAGCGACACATCCACCAGGGCAGAGCCACAGGGAAAATCTAGCAGAACAGGAAGTGAGAGGGACAGGGGACTGCACACACCTGTGGCCTTGGGAGAGTAGGAGGGTGACAAGGAAGTTCGTGATTCTTCTCTACAGTTGTTCAAGACTTTGAAAGAAATGTTGGCTCTATGCAGAACTCCAGAAGCGATTTATTAGATTTCTAAACTGTATAATTTTTCAAAAACAACCAAGTATCTTTGTAGAGGAGGAAATAGCTGTATTTCTGCCTACCGAGTAGTGTTCACCATAGTAATTAGCAGGCATGTTTGCTTTATAGATGCACCTTGAATTAGAGCATAGAATGCTTTTTTATCTTATCAAAAGGGCAGGAAGATACACATGACTTCTGCACTATATGCTGAGTTCAACACAGCTGAACCCTGTTAAAAGGAAAAAGTTTTTTTAGAAAACATTGCAAATAGATTTGTCTTGATTTAAAATATAAACGTGGGAAAGCTACTTAACTAGTAAGAGCAGAATTTTGCCTGATTCATGAAATTTGCCATCTATGTGACTGTTCCAATTTTCTGGGTGAAATTTACTTCTCAGATTTCCCATGTGTAATTTTAAGTCCCTTAGATAAGCTAAGGGAAAGCAGCACTGGGAGCTACACTGCAACAGGAACTTGAGTACCTTATTCCAGCAAATCCTCACCATTGTTTTGGGAGGTGCCACAGGCACCGCCCCAGAGGATGACACTGGACTTCCCTCTAGTGTAGCAAAGAAAAGGAACTACTCCCAGTTTCTGATATCTCTGTTTAAAAATATATACATTTCAAGGATAGAAGTCCTTTTGCCAGGGAACATTAACTCTATTACTGTTAAAGCATTTGCATCTTGAGGGACTTTTAAAACTAGTATGCTATTACAGACTTTTAAAACTGTTTCTTTTCGTTGGTTCATGTGTGCAGTGCATATGTTTACATGGGTACATGTTACAGGAAGTTGTTGGGAGTTGGCTCACATGCAGAACACTTCTTAATTATTTTTACTTCCTCTTTCCCTTCCTTCTCTCATCCCTCTTTCCATCTCTTGATCCTCTTCCCATTTGCTGAAGATCCTCCTGTTCCCTATTGTCTTTTATTTTGCTCTTTATTTGCACTTTGAATTGCTCACGAGAGAAACCATATGATATTTAAGCGTATGTGTCTGATTTATTTGCCTACAAAAGACTTAAGTTTATCTCTCTTTATGGCAGAGTAGCACTCCATTTTGTTTAACTACTACATTTTCTTTATCCATTCTTCTGTTGATGAACATACCAGCCACTTCCGAGGTTTAGCTATTATGAGTTGTGGTGCTAGAGATATGTGTATTTATGTTTTGTCTGAGGAAACAAATAGATAGCTTTGCTAAATCAAAAATGCAAGTTTTTGCATATCACCTGAAGTTATCATCTGAACATTGAGTCTTCTAAGGTTGGCATAGTCATAATAAAATTTCATATACAAATGGAGAACATTAAAGCATTCTTATTGATTTCTGTGTTATTTTTAAAATTATATCTCCCAGTGAAATGTTTGCTCTCATGATAACATTCTGTCAAAATCCAGCTGTGCGGCTATTTTTGTGTTTTTTGGTCGTGTTTTCTGTTAAATGTCTGGCTGTGACTTTGGAAAAGCTGATGAAGGAAAATGTAAGAGGCCTGTGGAAACCATCGCCAAATCCCTGGGGTGCCGCCGCTCATCCCCCATCTTCTGCCCCTGTGTAAACATATGGCGAGTCTCCCAGCAACCGCGGAGAGCAAGGCTGGAAGCATTCCTCAGCCCCGACTCTCCTTACCGTCGTCGGGCCTCCAGCGATCCTCTCTAGTTTCATAGAGGCAGACACAGTGAGGTTATTTCTTACTCATGTCTAACTAACCATAGAAGGAAGGGAAAGAAGAAAAACTCTCCACCTAGACCCCGTGATTTCACCGGATGGGAATCTGCCACAGTCGTAAGGGCAGAGCTGTCATGGGTGATTGCTGGGTGACCCAAACTGGAAACATGGTCAGTGGAGGCAGATATGAACAGGACACAGTCTAGCTACTGGACAATGGGAAGGCTGGGTGGATTCTGCTCAGGTACTAAATGCCAGTTTTAATACCATATCCTTTGTGAGGTATTCGCATTTTGATTAAGAAGGCTAGAACGGCCAAGGGGTGATATTTTAGGCTTCTGGTGCCCTAAGATGACAATCACAGAGGTATCTGAAGAAAGGCAGTCCTGTACTGAAGGTAAATAGTTGCCACTAATAAGCTGTAGGCTGGCTCCACTGAGAATTCCCTCTAGAAACAATTAAATTACTGCAGCATTTGGTATGTGCATCTTTCCGTCCATATGAAAAGTCCACATGGAATATCTGATATCTAAGTGTCCAGACAAGAAGTGGAAAGTTTGTGATCAAACTGACTTGGAATTTCCTCTGTGCCTGTGGACCAATGCCAGGTTTATCATAGGAAATCTACGTGTGGTATCCTGATCACGTGCTTCTAATTGCATACTCTGTATCTTCTCAGCTCCATCCTGTGAATTCGTTCATTCATGAATATCTCCTTGGTTCCCAGCTTCTTCCAGGCACTGCGCTGGTTACCTTGGCTACAGCAGTAGAGGAACAAAAAAGTCCTTGTTCTCATGGTTCTTACATTCACTGTATCATCCTGGAAAATAAGGAGTGTGCTAATTCCGCTGGAGGGTAAATTTTACATAGGAAGTTATAGGCAAGACACCAATAAAATTAACATGGATTTGGAGGAGGGTAGCGGGGATTGAACTCAAGGCCTTCACACCAAGCTATGTCCCCAACCCTTTTGGTTTTTCATTTTCAGGGCAGAATCTCACTAAATCACCAAGACAGGGATCCAACTTGTACTCCTCCTGCCTCAGCCTCCTAAACAGCTGGGATTGTAGACATGTACCACCACACCCAGTGAGGTAGAGTTTTTTTAATTTATTAGTGGAATAACCTTTCAAGCACCCAGAATAACCTTGGTATGTAACAGCTACTCAATATAGTTCAAACATTAGTATTTCACATTTAAGTGTAGGTCCAAATAATCTAAAGCACTGGTTTTATTATATTTTAGCCTTCAAGAATCTTGGAAAGAAAAAGTATAATCTATCCTAGTCATATTCCCTAATATTTTAAAAACCTAAAAGTTACAGTGGAAATAGATATTAATTTGTAAAATAGAACACAAAGTGTAAGAAAGTTTAAGACTATAAATCTACCTTCATGTAAATGGAGATCAACTGTAGCTTAGAAATGTAGACACAAATTCTCTCTTTAGTTTTGGCTTAAGAGTATAAACATCATTTTTTTTCAAACACATGCTGAAATTTTATTTAGCATACTTAACATTACAAAGAAATGGAAATACTGATACTACCTAAACATTACTCAGACGACAACAATTTTCCTGGACAGAGAGTTACATTTGTTAAGCAAGTCTGCATACACATATCTAATGTAAATACGTCTTCAGTACACACTTCACCATATCCTAGCTGCAAGCTAGGCTGAGACTATGGTCTAGGAATAAACACATGCTTGTCATGTGAAACTAGACTTTGACACTGAGTTTATAGTTTTCTATAGCTTTATTTATATTTATTTATTTATTTATTTATTTATTTTGGAGTATAACAGTAATAGAGAATAAATGACATTCATTTTGGTACATTGGTGCATACACACAAATATTTTAATTATTTTTACCCCATTACCCCTCCACTTTCTTTTGATTCCCCCTTTTCCCAATTCCCTTCCCCATCTCTTAAAAGCTTCTGGTTTTAAAGTGAATTTTTTTTAAACCCCTAAATAGCGCTTGTGGGTTGAAAGCTATGATATCAGTTGATTCTGACTAGAATCAGCAGCAGGTCATTCGTGTGAAATCGCAGGCTCCGAAGGGCTCAAACACGAGCTGCTTCATTAATCAATGATTCTTAAGCACTGTGATGCTGAATTTTATGCCAGTGTCTCCAGGCAGTGGCACTCAGACAGTTGATAAACCATTGTTTTAGATGTTTCTGTGAAGATATTTGTAGGATTGACATTTCAAACCCTGCGTAGAGCAAATCCTCCTCTGCAGAGTGAGGTTTCCTCTGGCGTGGGTTTCCTCTTTCCAGGTCCCTGTTATGCAGAGTGAGTTGGCTTCATCCAATCAGTAGGAAACCTTAATGGAAAATGACTCCCTCCCCGACAGCAGACTGTCTTTGGATTTCAATAACACATTTTTTCCTGGGTCTTCAGCCTCCTGGGCTACTCTGCATATTCTCTCTCTCTCTCTCTCTCTCTCTCTCTCTCTCTCTTTCTCTCTCTCTCTCCTTTTCAGACAAAGTCTCACTAGGCAGTTCAGGCTGGCCTTGAGCTCACTTTGTAGCCCAGGCAGGTCTTGAACTCACAACGATCCTCCTGCTTCAGCCTCCTGAGTGTTGGGATTACAGGTGTGAGCCACCATGCCCGGCTCATATTTCAGGATTTTAAAAAGCCCCTCATGTCAGGGGCAGTCAACCTGCACTCTTGTCCCAGGCAAACACTACTCTTTCTGTTTCTGGAGATTTATTCTTTAGGGATTATTTCTATAAATAGGATCAAATGATTTATAGTCTTTTTCATCTGGTTTCCTGGGCTCAGCATGATGTTTTTAAGGTTCATCGTATTGAAGTATGTATCAATTAAAAGATTTTAAAGAGTCTTGTGCATAAACATAATGGAGGCAAATACGAGCCTTGCTTGTTTGTGAGTCTTTCTATAGACGTAGTATTCTATCCTCCGACAGCTTTGAACTTAGTGTCGCCAATTTACAGAGTCAGATTTTCAGATTTAGACAACTTAAGTTCCGATTCATAAAGTGCACAACCTAGAAAGCTAGGATATTGCTTAAACAGAAGCTTATATCTTGTTTCTAAACTTTTCTATTGAAAAACTTCAAACATCAGGTAAGTAGAATATAATGCAACCTTCCCGTTACTTGGGTTTAACAATTAATATTCATCATATTTGCTTCACATTTTTCTTGTTTTCTGAAATGTTCTATAAGCATGCCATTTCTCCTTACTCAGAATGTATCTTGGAAAAACAGGGATGTCTTTGTCATACACAACTACAGTAACTGCAGCAGATCAAACCTAACCAACAGCGATTCCCTTCTCCGCCAACACTCACCCTACGTGAAAACTGCCCCAGTCGTGCCCAAATCATCTTTGACAGCTGCTTATTGAAACCAAAAACCCAATGAAGGCTCGTGCTAGACAGCTTTCCATAACTGCAACAAATGCTTGAGATAATCAATTTAAAAGGAAGAAAGGTTGATTTGGGTTCATGGTTCCGAGGTTTTTGCCCACAGTTGGTTGGACCCACTGGTTTTGGTTTTATTCTGTTTTTAGAGGTAGGGTCTCACTATGTCATTCAGGCTGGCCTTGAACTATGTAGCCCAGGCTGGCCTCAGACTCAGAACAGTCCTCCTGCCTCAGCCTCCCAGAGTGCTGGGATCGCAGGCATGTGTCACCAGGCCAGCTGGCTTCACTGGTTTTGTGCATGTGAGGAGGCAGAACAATATGGTGGCATCTATGATCCAGCCAAGCACCTCGTCTGACAGAGGACAGGAAGGGAAGAGAAAGGAAGGGGTGGAGCTTCATTATCCCCTCCCAACCATTCCTCCAAAACCTGACTTCCTCCCCTCCTTCCTTCCTTCCTTTCTTCCTTCCTGGCACTAAGCTCTACCTCTGGAGGGTCCCCCACTCAAACACACAGACCACCTAAACTGTGCCAAACAATGTGCCTTACACTTGGGTATTTTGAAAGTTATTAAACTTTCTTTTTATTCTAGAAAAATATTCCTCTCCCCTACTTGTAGCATTGACATTAATATCTAGTTTCTAGAATTATATTTTCCCCAAATGCTTTAACTTGCTTGCTCCTCTGTCCTCTCCATTTTCAGTAAGCTGGAAGTTAGATTTTATAACTTGATTATATTCAAGTTAAGCATGTTTTCTTTTTTCTACACCACTGTGATTTCTCAAGAACTCTTACCAGTAATAATTTCCCATTTAGCTGTGTCAGGGATTCATTTGGTTTGGAAAGTGAGAAAACCAGGAAATATGTTATGAAGAAAGACTTTGGACGTGCTATGGCAGGCTCTAGCTAGTGCTTACATAGAATCAAATCAGAGGGCTTCTTCCTGCATTAGCTATAATGCTGTACCACGTTGACTATTTTAAAATTACTGTCCTTTTTTTTTTTTTTTTGGTACCAGAGATCAAACTCACAACTGCGCACTTACAAGGCAGGCACTTATGCTGCTGAGCTAAATCCCCAGCCCCTAAAATTACTAAGTCTTAATGAATTTATACAACAAAGTAGTAAAGCCCACCTTAGGAGAATAAGGTAGTATTATAGTCTTCTGCCAGGAGAAACTTTGATCCTTTCTCCAAACAGTCTCAGTAGGTCTGCAAGTAGTCACCTTTGGAGACTGTCAGCTGACTGGGGAAAACAGGAATTTGTAGCCACGCGCACAGTGCGGACCTTATAAAGGGACTAAATCTTGCTGTCTTCACTGAAACTATTCTCCAGTCAGTTAGGTTGATCCGTATTTACAAAAGAATGTGCTAAAATGATAAGATTTCTAGACTTTAAGGATTTGGCTTTCACATCTTTCTCCCTAATGGACACTCTACAAATATATATATATTTTTAAATGAATTGCAGTTTTACTTCTGAAAATGGAGTCAGCTGGACATGGAAGATGATCATTCCATGCATAACTCAAGAAACATTTTCACTGTTGTGGTTTCAAGAATTGAGGGAGAAAGCTAAACACGTGAGCCAAAACATACCTCTTTTCCCTTAAACTGTGTGCACTGGGTATTGTATTCTAGTGACAAAACGCAACAAAGATGGACTTTTAGTGCTGGATAAGTGGTGTTTGGCTGGGACTGTATGTGACAATGTAGTTTAGAAGCCTTTGGAATTGGCTTTCAGGAGGAGTTTGGAAAGGGTTGGAGATGCTGGCAGGAGAAGTAGCCCTGGCTTGATGGAAGATTCTGGTCTGAGCTTAGACCAAAATGCTGATTAAAAATCACACAGAAAAGACCAGGCTCATGAAGTTTCAATTGGAAACAAGAATTCCACTGGCAGTTGGACTCCAGGTCATGTGTGTTATGCTCTAGCAGAAAATTTGTTTACGTTTTGCTCTTGTCCTGACATTTTGTGGGAGACAAAAATTAAGGGCAGAGAACTAATTAACCTAGTAGAGGAAATTTTAAGCCAGTCCAACATTTGGGCTGTGGCATGAGTACTTTTGGGGGGTTTTAGCCAGCTCTACATTGAGAACCAGGAACAAATGGCACATCCTAGTGATTATAAAAGTTTTGAATTTCACCAGAAAGGAAGCCATTGTAGTAAACTTGGGAGCAGAGGAGTGCTTGGTGGCTGAAAATGTTAGCGTTAAAAAGAATGAAAATTTGCTCAGATTTTGACCAGGAGTGAAATGAATCTAACCTATAAATCAATTTAGAGGACAATTAACATACTTACACAGTCTCCATCGTTGATGAAGACTTACATTTTACTTAGAATTAGCTAAGTTAATTTCTCCTGATAACCTCTTGTAGCTTTATGTTGTAGACCTGTGTATCTTTCATTACATTCTACACAGATTTGCAGTGCTAGTGTAAGTTCACATTTCTGTTTGTAATTATTAACTGTTTGTCTCAGATCCAGTAAATTTGCTAAACATATTTCTTAACTTCAATACTTTATTTTTAGGTTCTGTATTTTTCACATATACAGTTATGTCAATTGTGATATGACATGTTAGACTTTGGAAGACACAAATCTCATGGAGGAAGATGCAGAGAAACCAAAACTCTCATACATTGCTGATGGAAATATAAATGATATACTGCTGCAGAAACCAGTTTGGAAATCACTCCTAGGTATATCTGATAGAGAACTGAAACAGTATGCCTACACCAACACTTGTATATTGTTGGGGTCTGTGCCTAGATTTCCCAATCCCCCAAATGGGTGCACCACGAAGGCTCAAAGGAATGAGACAATCATCATGGTCTTTAGGGCTACAGGAGGACTAGAATCCTCAGCAGAGCTCGGAGCTCTGCAGGCCAGCCGGCCAACTGACGCTAGGCAGCCCGTATTTAATCAGAACAGGCAAGGAGTTGAGCGGACAATGGAGGAAACCTGAACAGGGTCTTGGGAGGGGTTCAAGGACCCCTCAGAGCAACAGACGATGCTAATTAAGGAAAACTATCCAGAAGGTCTCCAGGTGGCCTCAGCTGTGGACTATCTTGCCCCCTGAGGTATCTCCTCATTCTCAGTTCAATCTTGCCCGGGCCACGATGCCATAGCCCTGCACATGTACTCAGCCTCAATGGTCTCCAACAGTATATGAATGTTTATTATTCATAATAGCAAAAAAAAAAGTAGGAATAATCCAAATTTCCAAAGACTGATAAACAGATATAGTAAAATGTGATACAGGTGTAGTGGATTGGTACTCAACTTGTAATACCAACTTGTAATACCAGCTGAACTGAATCAGTGTGGTGCAGAGCATGGATGGCCCACCTGAGGACTGCTGCTAAAATAAAAAGGAGACCTGGAAAGGAAGAATTGAATGTTATTAGTTCTCTGTGGTGTTTTTGGATCTCCTGTTGCCATGAGTTCTCCTGGAGTAGCTTGTCGAGCTTCTTTCCTGCTACGAACTTGGCTGTTTCCATCACCAGAGTTTGGGATCTTGTTGCTGCTGACAATGGCTGCGAGTTCACTTTGCGGGGGCTCTGGTCCTTACGCTGAGCATTGCTTCCTGGCTCAGGAGGGGAAGATGGTGTGCTGTTCAATCTCCAAGAGAAGCTTGTCGCACTGGCTTCCTAATACGAACTCAGCTGTTCTCACTGTTGGAGGAGCTCAGGGCCTTGTTGTCCTGGGCATGGCTGTGGCACTTATTGGGGAGCCCTGCTTTTTATTTAGAGTGTTGCTTCTTTCTCCAGTGCAGAACCCTTAGCCTGCTGGCCCAGATCCTTCATCCTGCTGGCACAGACTTTCTGGCTTCCACCACTGACCTTTGGGCCTTCCCAGCACAGAGCCATGAGCCATTGTCATGGGCTCTAGGCCTTCACGTGGACTCATGCAGGACAATCCAGGCCCTCAGCTGGACTGTCTAGGTCTTTGGTGTGTGGTCTTTAGATTTCCTGCACTTTCTTTGTATCTGACTACTTGGGTGACCATTATAAATAATACTATAAATTATGTGTCCTGTATTATCTTGTTCTTCTTGCAAGCCCTGACTACAAGAAGGTGAATTTAGAATATTATTCATCAATAAAAAGAAATACAAGCTATCAGTTGATACGTGGTACAGCACAGATGAGTCATGAAGATGCCATTGTGAAAGGAGCCAGGCATAAAATACCATAACTTAATGTATTTGTGTGGAACATTCACAACATGTAAATAGACAGAAAATGGATTTATATATGGGACTGGTGCAATGTGGCAATGAGGAATAACTGCTAATGATATAAGAGGTCAATTCTTCATGTATACATAAACGCTTGATAGAAATAAATATTTTAAAATATATTGGGGTGATGAAAATGCTCCCAGATGTGGGATGTAAAAAGAACTCAGATATGTTATGTATCTGTACCGACACCCCACAGTGAATGTAGTCCTTATATACTGCAAATATTTACTGGTAAAAATCTTTTTTAATAAATGTTCCAAGACATGACAATTGCTCAAACTCTCCTGCATATTCTAAAAACTGAGTTGTGCATGTTAGGTACACTTTATGTTATGTGATTTATATCTCAATATAGCTATTAACATTTTTAATATCTATGACCCTGATGCTTTAAAAAGGAGGTAAAGGTATTTTTTAATACAATATCTGAATTTGGAGAGTTGGGATGGCTTTTCTTTATACTTCCCCGGATTTTCCAAAAATTTATATTTTTAAAATTGAAAAAAAGAAAACATTAAGTGTTACAGAGCTGTAAACTCACCCCATAACCCCAAATAACAACACAAAAGCTCACAGAAGTCCAAGAGCATGGTTTTCAGGAGAAGCGAGTTCTAGATTGTCTCTCTGGACAACACTGCTGGAGGTAGAAATCTGAACTGGTATCAAGCTGGCAAAGAAGCCGAGGGAATCTGATAAGAGGCTGATGTCGAGGGACACATTTCAGATCCTCACAGAACTATTATGAGCAAAGCAGCACACAAGACAGGTAATTTTTTGCATCCTTGGCCTACATAAATTGAAGAACTAAGCTGAGAAAGTTGCAGGTGTGGTTCTGACATGGTTAATGTCTTATCCAGGATTAGTGGCAAGAACAGAATAAAATGGTGACTCTTAAAGTGTTTCAACAGGGGTGTGGGGGATTAAAGATGGCAAAAAACTACCCACGTGGAAGGACGGAAGTCCCCTTGACCCAGAGAAGCCCCAGAGAAGATGACCAAGGGACAATTTTGATGGAAAAGCTGCACACATGGTACTCAGACTACTACCAGCATTCAGAACTAGAATTTTCACATTCAGATTTTAACTCCTACTCATGACCTTTGTAAAAATACCTGATCTTTCTGAGCTTTGGTTTCCTTTACTTAAAAATACAAAATATCAATATCCACTTCACAGGGCTGTTTTAATAATTAAATCAGAAGGTACACTAACACAGTTGGCATACTGCCTGGCATATGTTTCTTAACAATGTTTCCCATATCCCCTCTCATAACTGGGGGCGTGGAAAAGGAGATGCAGGATGTCCGGGTACATTTTTTTTTGCAACTTCCTGTATAACTGCATTTCAAAATAAAAGTTAAAGAATGCACTAGCTGTCTTGTGCATGAACTGTACTGTGTTATCACATTAAAACTTTCCTTACCAAAGGAGGAACTCAAGGATAGGTACACAGGCACTTTTGTTACAAGGAATCATACAGGAGTGAAATTAGAACAGAAACAAATTCTTACTATCATGGAATGAGAGAGCATGTGAATAGGAAGGGAACTTGGAATCAAGACAAGGTTTAACCCTGCACTTATCTGGGTTTTCCTGGTCCAACCTGACCCCTCCATCTGAATTTAGAGTGCAAACATTTCCTCACCACATACTCTGTTAGACACTGTTGGGGGGGCCCTTCCAGATTGCTCTAATCTGACTGCCACCAATGTGTTTTGCATTCTAAGAAAGATAAGGAATATTAGCACTGTTGGTATCTTAGTTACCTTCTCACTGCTGGACAAAATAGCTATAAAGCTTACATTTTATAGTTTTAGTTCATAGTCAACTGGCTCCAAGGCAGGAAAGGATGGCAGAGGATAAACAGTCCATGGCAGGGCAGGCAGGAAGAAGCAAGTGCTCAAGTCAGGAGGGATACGTATTTATCCATGCCATGCCCACAGTGACTCACCTCCTCCCACTTCACCTCCCTGCACCATATCACACACCCATGATTCAGTCAGCTCCCCAAACCCCTGCCTATGAGCACACAAAGCTTTGGGGATCACCTAGATACAAGCCGTAACAGCTATTTTCATACATTCAACACTCACCGTTTACACATCTTGGTTCTCTAATGAAATTCAATGCATGGAACAAACCATTGATGCCCTACCTTGGCTGGAGTAGCTACAGAATTCCTCCTGGAGAAAACTTTCAGCTCTACTATCCTGGAGTACTGTGAAGAGCATGGAGTATTCACCACAGTGGATAAGAAACAGGGTTTATTTTCCTTTGTCCTCAGAGTACAGTCATGGTTCTAGCAGGATGCACAAGTCTATGCTGACAAGGTTGGAGCTATGGCTGATGACCACTGGTGACCGTGGAACAGAGCTGATGTCCTGGTACATTCCAGGAGTGGCCTACCGCTCTTGTCACTGCAGAACAGCAGCCTGTGTAGCAATAGCTGGACTGGATGCCACTCTGTAGCCGCTTTGTCTCCATTTCCTGCCTTCCTTCCTTTCTGCCTTCCTTCTTTCCTTCCTCTCTCTACTTTCTTTCTTCACTCTCTCCTTTCTCTCCCTTCCTGAGGCCCTAAGACAATGCATCTTTACTTGATGTGAATAAAAAGAGATCTAGTGCCATAGCCAAATCATGAGAACCAGAGATAGGCTAAGATTTTCACGTTCTGGAGCATCACCTTGACATGGAACTTTGGCTGGGCCTAGAAAAGGCAGAGGGAGCAGGACAAGAAAATTTCATCAAATACCAAGTTTTACACAATTTACAGAACTGCAGGGGAGGCTTTAAGTAAGCAATTAGCAGTTAGTTTTTAAATTTTTTCTTTTTACTTGAGATTGGCAGTCCGTGATGGACAGGGCAGCAACCTGGCTCCAAACACCAGAGACAAGTAAAAATAAATGGTAAAAGTTTGTTTAAAAACCATTTTTATCAAAATCAGGTGTGGTGGTGCCTGCCTATAATCCCAGCACTCAAATGGCTGAGGCAGGAGGATCTTTGCAATTTTGTGACCAGCCTGGGCTATGAAGTGAGCTTAAGTTCAGCCTAAACTACATAGTGAGACCCTGTGTTGGAAAGACAAAAAAAAAAAAAAAAAGTTTTTATCATAAAATGAGTAATTTTTACAGTTTCTTTTATCATTTGGAAATAACTAATAAAGTTTGCCTTTTATATACTTTCAACTTCAGGAATGATCATTCTGAAGACAAAAGTGAACAGTTCATTGCTGATAATAAATAATAAATAATTAATAAAAGGGATGGTGCTGAGCAGTGTCAGGGGAGCTTGTTTATTAGCAATATTCTCCCCATGATGTCTATGCTTGTGTGGAAGTGCTAAATGCATTAATTTCCAAGCCTCCTTGCACAGCTAACAAAAGTTTTTCACTGTCATTTGGCAGGCTTATGCTTTAAAAACGCAGGCCCTAGTGGTCGGTCACATAGTTAATACTTGTCTAAAAATGGGCTTGTAATATTTCTACTTTATGGAAGCTGGTGGCAGAGCAGGGTAAGAATTCTGATCTCATGGCGTGTTCTGCCCCTAAACAAAGCACAGTGGGAATAGAGTGCATTTTATAGAGATAAAACCATTTATCTTGTCTTCGAGAGGGTACAAACTGAGTAAAAAAATGTACATGTGCTAAAAACCACAAATAAGGACACCGTTGATGACATGATAAAAGCCACTCTAGACACAGGGACCTGTCACAATGTGTCATTCAGCTAAGATGATAACCAAACGTGCAGCAATCAAACAACATGGAAAAATTATTCAGATCTTCCTCCTTTGCGGTTCTTCCTGGAGAACAAACTTTCTGGAGCCTAGCTACCAAGGCATAGTAAGGTACTCCACACCCAGGCCGACATGTGCCTGCGATTCTGTCTCAACCACCAAGATCTCCTAAACTGCCTCACTAGGGAGAATGTCAGGACATCGGTCCTGGTCTTTGTGTGCCGTGGGCTGGACGAGGTTGACAGCCACTCCGCGGATGGTGTGCTGCAGAACGCCAGTGTAATGAATGTCCGTGAATGTCTAACTCTGGGGCATTTTGAGAGATAGTATCAGCTGAATTCACCCAAGGGCATTGTGTTGTAGGGTAAGCAGAGACGGAGAGGAAAATCTTGGCCTCTAGTCTATTTCAGACAATGAAGCACACACCTGAAGTTACAGACCTCTTTTTATCTTCACACTACACAATCTGTGTTCTGTCCCACAGGATCTGAGAGGAGCTCCTTTGGAAGAGCTACATAGAAACCACTTTATTACACACACATGGGCATTTCAGCAATCTGGCTCCTGGGACATCACTTGGGGGCCAACACACTGCCCTTGGTGGAGTGCAATGCAGACTGGGGCAAGCTGATGCCCCAGAGTGGCACCAGTGATGCAGTTGGCGCTGCGCTCCAGGTGGGAGGACCAGGCAGACCCGGCCTCAGGCTGGAGTCACGAGGACAGGACACATGGCTTCTGCCCCTTTGCACCTAGGAGTTCAGGCGAATCCCGCAACGTGGGTAAAACAACAGGAAGGATAAGTGGCAGATGCCAGCTGGGGAGCAGCGCCGCCAGTTACCTTTCAAGGGTTGGGGATATGGCTCAGTGGCACAGCCCCTGCCTGGCAAGCGCAAAAGGTCCTGAGTTCGACTCCAGATATCAAAAAAAAAAAAAAGGAAAGCAACGAGTCAGTCGGCCTAGTCCGCATCCCCGAGTCCTGCGCGGGAGCGCGCCGGCGGGCGGGGAGGCGGGGCCAGGCGCTCTAGAGGCCGAGTCACTCACCCCGCTGGCTTTGTCAACCCAGAGGGCCACGGGGGCGGGGCTGGAGCCGGGGGCGGGGCGAGCCGGGGGCGGGGGGCGTGACCCAATAAAGGCATCTCCCCGCCCACCGCTCGGCCGCGCGCCGAGCCGAGCCGGCCGCAGGGAGCGAGCGCAGCCGAACGCGGCAGGGCGGAGCGCACCGAGGCCAGGGCCGAGCGGGCGGCGGCGGCGGCGGCGGCGGCGGGCGGGGTTCCTGGAGCCGTTGCCTGGGCCCGGCCGGCTCGCCCGCGCGTCTTCCCCTCCCCGCGCGCCCGCGGCCTCCTCCCCTGCGCGCGCCCGCGGCCCGCTCTCCGCGCCCGCCCCGCCCGCCGGGATCCGAGGCCGCGGCGGCCAAGATGGCGGGTACGTGGCCTGCGCCCGCGCCCGCGTCCCCCTCACGGAGGCGACGGGGGGCGGCCGGGCCGGGGGTGGAGGGGGCGCCGGGACGACGCGGGCGCGGGCGCGGGCGCGGGCGCGGGCGCTGACGGCTCTCTCCTCTTGTCTCCCGGCGCAGACCTGTCGCTGCTGCAGGAGGACCCGCCCGACGACGCCGACGGCTGTGAGTGGGGCCGGGGCCGGGGCCGGGGCCGGGGCCGGGGGAGAGCCAGGAGGAGGCGCCGCGTCTCGCTGCCGAGGCCCGGCCTGGCGCATTTTGGCTCGGCTCTAGGCGCTGTGGGCCGGGTTCTGAGGTGGGGGCGGCCTCGGCCGCGGTGGGGATCCGGGCCCGACGCGGGGGACCGAGGTGCGGCCTCGGCGCTGCCCCCGCGTCTCTAGGTGTGGCCTCAGCCGGGGGCCGGGTCCACACCGCGGGTCTCGGCCTCGCAGATTGTTGGAACTCGCCCCTCTAACGCGCTGACATTGCACGGCTCTGAGAGATACTTGAAGTTTTTTGAGTCGACCCTTTGATAGACTAAAAAGAAAAACCCCACAAGTTGTTTTTACATCTTCTCCCTCGTGGCGATGGAAACGGAACTTAGAAAGGCATTTTTAATTTTGTACGTGTCTTTCTAAGCATCAGAATTAGTTGGGTTGATGACAGAAAAGACAAAGGAGCGTTAAGCAAGTGAGTATGGAAAGAAGTGACGCTTGGTGACTAACGTAAAACCCTTCCCTTTCATGCTCGTGGTCCAGAATAGAGGCAGGAGAATCGTCGAGCTGTGAAATGCATGTTAGGAGCGCAGGTGTGCAAAGCGAGTGGCGTGAAGGAGGGGGGCTAGGGTCCTGCGGGGCGGGGCGGGGCGGGGCTGACTTCCTCTTGTCCGGGAAAGTCTGCTGGAAGCGCTGGTGGAAAGGCTGAATACCTGTGGGATGGATTCAGAGATGGCCCTGGCTTGAGATCGCTCCTTTATTCCTAGGTAGTTAATCCTTAGCATTGTCCAATGTGCTTGCCCTTAACCAAGGCTAAATTTAATTTTTAAATGTCTGATTGTTTTTGAGTAAAGGGAGGTTTATTATTTAGAAGGATTCTTTCCTCCTTTCCCTCTCTTTTTCCCTTTCCTTCTCCCTCTCCCCTCCCCATCCCTCCCTCCTTCCCTCTCTGTCCTTCCTTCTCTCCCCTTCTCTGTCTTTGGTAGTACTGAGACTGAGGACTGAATCCAGGGCCTGCACATGCTAGCCAAGTACTCTGCCACTGAGCTATACTCCCTCAAACCACTGACCCTTTTAACTTTTGAGAGAAGAGCTCCAAGTTGCCCAGGCTGGCCTCGAACTTGTCGTCCTGCTACTTCAGCCTCCCCATCAGCAAGGATTAAAGGCATGCTTCATGGTGCACAGTTAAGAGTAATCATTTTTAAAGCAAATAAATCACATCTAAATTTATTGCTAAATCTGTTTGGTGGGGGTATGTTTTCTTAGATAGCTGTCTGTAAAGGAGTACAACTTGTGTTGAAGCTTTTGTATCACATTTAGTGTTTTCCTGTAAGTCATTTAATCTGGCTAATAGTATGTTGAAAATATTAGTTAAGGCCACTGTTGATTTCAGCTGTCTCGAAAGGTTAGGCTCTGAGAGGTGGCCCTGATTATTATCTCTAGGTACAGCTTTTTACTGTATTCATATTCAGGACTTTTAAGATCGTGACTGACTGTGGCAGGAACATAGGCATGTTCCTGTAAGTTAAGGGTTCTGTACCTCGAAGGGCAAGACAGAGTGCAGGGTCTTCACGGACCGCTGGGAACACACTCTGGAATGGAAAGCAGGCCTGGAGAACATTCAGCAGTGAGCTTGCAGACTGCCTGGACTGGGGCTGCTGCTGTGAAGAGGATGGTCACAGCCCGAGCCCTCTAGTGGTTTCCACAGTTTAAATACTGTGCTTTGGGCACCAGGGGCTCTGTGGCACCACAGTGAACAACACAGATGCCAGCCAAGTGACCTTGTAGTCTTTACAGTCTCTTTGGGCAGACTTGAGCCTCCTGTAAAACTTCTCTGTGCCTCCATGTTTTCGTTTGTAAGTAGGCTTCACATTACCTGTCTCATGGTTGACCAGGTCTTTACGTGAATGAATGTGTGAGACTCAGTACAGACCTGCTGGGGAGTGATGATTGCTGTTTTGGGTAAGCAGCAATGGTGACATAAAAAACAGAGGAGGTACTGATGTTGAACTATATACTGCAGCATTGATCTACTTGGAAATGCTGCTGGTAATTGGCATTTAACTTTTTTTGACTTCCCTGTTCATGTTAATGTAGGCTAAAACCTTACACATTTGAAGGTACAAGACTGAGTAGCTGCTGCTGCTTTTCAGTTGCTAAGGTTTTTACAGGCGATACCCAGAATAATAGACAGAGGGTCTTTGAACATATGGCCAGTTGAAAGATCACTTGTCATCTTTTGTAAAGGGGGAATGAATGAGCAGGAAAACTGGTCATGGTGCCTACATCCAGGCAAGGTGATTGCTAAGGATTTTTATCACATCCAGAAGAAGCTGGAGAAGGTGGGGGGAGGTGTGATGTTGTAGAGAAAATGGAGAGCAGGCTGCACTTAGGGCCAGGTAGGTAGGTAGTTCAGGGGCGGGAGTTTCTCTGTGCATCTCTTCCCACTCTACCAGGCTAGCTCTGAGCTGGCCCTGGGGATGGGAAGAAGTTACTTTTTGTTCAACTCTACAACCTGATTGCCTTTCCTGAATGCAGAACCTAACTGGTGACAAGGGAATAACCTGTAGCTGTGGTGAAAGGAAAAAATGCAGATAACAGGAGTCTGTTTTATTGATTTGGTTCAAGCCCCAGAGTCTCTGCACAGTTAGTAGAGTTGGTGAAAGGATTGGTCAAAGACTGATTTGGCTGATAACCTTAGAGGCGAAAAAACCCAATTCTAATATGTGAAAAATGGATATATTGTATTATATATCAGAAAGTTATAAAGATAAGTAAATAAAAATCAAGTACTGTACAAATTAAGTTTAGGAGAATAATACCAATACTTCAAAGTTTAAAAGTGATATTTTCAGTAGTGTATCATGAAATTTATTTTAGACTTGAAAGTGAAAGCAAACCATGGCTTCGCCTTGAGTAGATGTCTCAGCAGATTGAGAGTTATTGGATAAATGCCATTTGAATTTATTACTTATGCTATTTCTTGAATAATGAGAGGCAGTACAAAACTGTAGACTTTTAGAGAAAGTTAATTTCGAATTTCTAAATATTCCAAAGATGCAATTTTGACTTTCATTGAAGTTGTTAGATTTCTAAGATGACTGAGATAGGAATTAAAATAAGGTAAGATCCCATGAACTAATACATAAAAAAATAATTTCACTGAAGGAGTTTGACTAAAACACCTAAAATTTTATTATAGTGAAATATTGAAGACTTATTTTTAAGTAATGGTTTTATGACATGCAATAGTTTAAAGTGAACTTAATATGCAGATTAGTCTTCCCAGTGGTCGTGTGATATGTAGGCTGTGGTATTCTGATACTGATGAATAACTCAGTTGATGTCCAAAGGGACTAAATTATTTTCTCAAGGAACACAACTCTTAAATTCAGACAGAATTTTAACCTAGGCCTTGTGATTGTAAATATTGTCTCTTCTTAAGTTGCCCAGTTTTCAGCATTGAACAGCCCAGATGTAGACAATTTGTTGAAGCCATTTTTAAAATAGCCTTGAAAATTAATCTAGGCTGCTGCAAGCTCCAGGGGAGGCTGGAGCTTGGGTATAATATAGTTTATTTAGTCCGTGTACTAAGCATGATGTTAAAGAACTTGTGAAACTGTATGATGGCATGTGCTGTGTCACAGGTTTTTCATTGTTAAAGTTGTGGAATGTAAAAGGCGTGACTGTATCCTGGCCTTCAGAGCAGTGTTGAAGTAGTGTGTGGAAATGAAGGCTCTAGAACCTGCCCTGGCTGCTCTTCCCACAGCTTTGGAAAACCAGCCCTGGACCCCGGGGAGTGGAGGGGCAGAGGACTGGGGCTGTCCCCATTAGCAGCCAGTGAATCGTTGGGAAATTCTCAGAAGGTGCCTTTGAGTGTGATGGTATTTAGGTGTTATTCAGCAGGGTTGAGTGAGTGAGTCATGAGATGTGAAGGTAACATGTTTCAGTTGCTACCAACAAGACCAGACAGGAGAAATCTTTACTTAGGAGTAGCACAGTTGATATTCTAGAAAAGAGTACATTAAAAATGGATTTAGTGGTATCCATCTGTGCGTAGAATCAATCTCAATGCAAATAGTTCCTTACATAGAACCATAAGAAAGACAAAAGAGGAAATCCCTTTGTAGCTATGCACAGGCTTAGAGCTACACGAAATGCAGCAAATGAAACAAAAAAGAACACCAAAACTAAATGCATAGCTTTCTTGCCTATGAAAGATAAGCAGACCATACTAGGTAAAATGCAGCAGTTGGTTTTGGTATTTCTGGTCCTTTTGCCTTAGTCTTTCTGAATCCATTCTCTGACTACTAACTGGGGCTCTTGGAAGCTAAGATGACTTACAGGTTTGAGTCAGAGACCTGAGGAGGAACCTAAGGTGACCTGCCAACTGGAAGATCTGTGCTAAAAGCAAGGCAGACATTACAGAGATGACAGGGAACACAGGCTTTTAACATCCAGGGCCCAAGATCCCATAGGCGTGTCACCCACTTTTTGCATGACACATGAAATGAGTTGACCTTTTTTTGTGGTTTGAATTTGCATTTGCATTTTATTAATGCAATAATGTTCATCTGTTTGTGTGTTCATTTAGTCTCTTCTTTGGGAAAGTTCACATCCATTGCCTGTCTTTTTGTTGGATTATATTCTTAGTAAGTTTTGAGAGTTCATTATAATTTCAGATACAGGTCCTTTCTCAGATGTGTGGTTTGGAGATATTTTCTAGTGCGTGACCTTTTGCAGTCTTAACAGTACTCAAAAAGCTGAAGTTTTGAGTTCCGATTTTTATCATTCTCTCATAGATGTTTTTTAACAGATTAAGTTGCCTGAGTTCCTGAGAGCTTTTCAGAAATTAGGAATTGTTGGATTTTTGTTAAATACTTTTTCTCTTTCTTGGAAAGGTTTTATATTTTGTTTTGCTTTTCAATAGGATGTTACATTGATTTACATAATAAACACTGTTAATTGGGGGGTAATTTCAGACATACCCAAAAGTAGATGAATCACCTTGTACCCATCACTCTGTGTCAGTTTAATTCTGTTGTATACACTTGGAGAAGAACAAAGAGGTACCTGACGGAGTCTTCCCCTGCAATAACCATTCCAAAATGTTACAAAGATCTGAGTTGTTACTCAGAGCTGAACTGATGCAGATCATTTTTACATTTAAATATATTAAACTAGTTGTGATAGAAATAATTCATTGGGAATTGATGGTGATTTGGACCTGATTAGTTCGTATTTTATATTTGAACCACCTATGGGAAACAGGATTAGTGACCAAAGTAATTTTTTTTTTTTTTGGTACCGGGGATCGAACTCACAACCTCGCTCTTGCAAGGCAGGCACTTATGCCATTGAGCGAAATCCCCAGCCAGTAATTTCATATTTTGTATTTGGACCACCTGTGGGAAACAGGATTGGTGAGTGACCAAAGTAATTAGGATAGTAAGAGCCTTAGGAAAGTGTCTTCTCACTGAAGGACACAAACCATCCAATTATAATGTATGGAAGATCCACACCCTGAAAGTGCTTTGATAGGCCACCTTCTTTATCAGTGTGTAGAAAATGTGTTCATCTTGACTGAACACACCATTGTCCTTTCTGCTCACTTGTATTTGGTCATCCCTCAGTTTCCAAGGATCCCCCTCATACCAAAATCTGTAGATGCGCAAGTGATGTTCATCATGTGTTGTATTTGCATATAACATATATACATCCTCTTATATACTTTGAATCATCTCTAGATAACTTACAATACCTAATACAGTATAAATGCTAGATGAGTAGTTGCATTGTTTGGGAAATGATGACAAGTTAAAGAGTGTATGTGTTCATTACAAAGTTTGTTTCATTTATTTTTTAATACTAGGGTCTAAGTTTGGTTAACTCTGTGGATTATAGATCCATGGGCATGGAGGGCCAGCCATATTCTAGAAAATTATTCATGCCTTAAATTAACTTGAGATCGAATATAGTATAGGATAATTTTGTACTTATCCATAAAGATCAGTTTTAAGGATTTAGTCAGTTTTAGTGTTAATATTTGAAGGAAGGCTTTCTGATAAAATGTTATTTATAGTATTGCAAGGTATGCATTGAGACTTGACTAACCTGTTGCCTGAGGTTATAAGGACTGAATTGCATGGTCTTCCAGTTTATGTCTTTTTCTATAAATGGCCTTTTCCCAAGCAGTGACTTAATTGGGTTTCTGCTACATCAGTAGCCTGGGGGTTAGAAAGTTCTATAACAAGCCAGACAGTAAAAATTTTAGGTTTTATGGATCACATGGTTTTGCCACTGTAGAGTGAAAGCAGCCATAGACTATATAAATGTGTAACCACAGATGTCTTCTAATAAAACTTAATTTACAAAGACAGAAGGTAAACAGTTTTCTGCTCTTCCACAGTGCTTTAAAATCCAGGATCTGTCACATTTTTGTTCTTAACCAAAGTAGAGTGCCCTCTACAAAACCTTCCGTGCATATTTGTCAAGATAAATCTTGATTTTTTTTTTTTTTTTTTGAGACAGAGTCCCTCTGTGTAGTGTAGGCTGGCCTTGAACTGTGCTATGTAGCCCAGGCTGGCCTTGAACTTAGGCTGATCCTCCTGCCTCAGCCTCCAAAGTGCTGAGATTACAGGCATGCACCACCACACCCAGCTTGTGAAGATAAATCTTTATTTTCAGAGGTTATGTAGGGGGTAAAAAAATATTGTGATCAAGCTTGATGAAAGTTAAGGTTGTAGATGAATCAGTTCTCTTTGGTGTAGTACTCCTCCAAAGCATTAATATCCTGATGGCTGGCGAGTATCCTAAGGAAGCATAAAGTATGATACAGTGACCCTTGACTCTTAAAGTGTCTCCAGGCTATCATCCTTGACAAATAGGAATGTATGTCCCTCCTTTATGAGGGGTACTGAACTTGGGCTTTTTAGGGAATTTGTGTGTGTTGGGGAGTGGGTTAGAGGGATAGAGGGGAGGCATCAGAAAATGAAAAAAAGAAGGATAAAACCTCAAACACTGCATTTGCTGGCAGTGTAACGTAAGGGCTCCCAAGACTGCAGGGAATGCAAAAGAGGCAGAACTCTTAATTAGAAAAAACAGGAAGTGCTTCCTAGGTAGTATTTGTGATAGGTAATAGATGAGGCTAGAGAAGACAGAAATGGGACAGATGGTATCACATGAGACCAAAGAGTTGTAGGGCGTGTTGTGCAAAGCCAGCATGGATTTAGTATCAGTGAGGGAACTGGCCTGGGGTGAGTTATGGCAGCCCTGGAATTCCTGCAGGAGAAAGCTAGACTTTCATGAAGACTACAGGGTTTCCCCAGGGTTGGGTGTTGAGGACAAGCTTTAGGAATTTGAAATGCTGCTCATGGGCCACCAGGATTAGGATGAATTAAAACTAGAAGTAGGTAGATCAAGATGGTGACAACAGCATAGGACAGTGGTCTTCAACCTTATTACTATACTTGTAAAATAATTGGGAAAAACCTATCACTCATACTTTTAAAGTTGGTGCCCAGTATTTCATCTCAAATGAAACAACAAGAATAATTGAAATTTCCTTTAAAACTTAAAAATGTCTTTTTTATTGTTTCCATTGTTATTGTTAATAATCATTTGATGATCCAGATATATTGTAAATTATGCTTAGCAGTAAATAATTTTATGGAAAAGGCAGATAATGAATGAGGTTTTTAGAATTTATATAGTCATTGTTATGGATTAAAAACTGGTGGTCAGGGCTGGGGATTTAGCTCAGTGGCATAAGCGCCTGCCTGGCAAGTGCAAGGTCATGAGTTTGATCCCTGGTACCGCAAAAAAAAAAAAAAAAACCTGGTGGTCAACTTAACACCAGCTGAATTAAATCAGTATGGTACTGAGCATAGATGTTCCACCTAGAGACATGAAGAAGAAGAAGAGCGGGGCATTGTGAGTTTCTCTTAAGCGTTGCTGTTTCAAGCCATTGGTTCTGGAGGAGCTCATCATGACTAGCTTCTCCAATATGAGTTCAGCCATTATTATCAGAGGAGCCTGGGACCTTATTGGTGAGAGTGGCTGTGGTTCACTTTGGGGTAGCTTTGCTCCTTACATTGAGCATTGCTTCCTGGCTATGGAGGGGAAGATATGTGCTGTCTAATCTCCAGGAGAAGCTTGTCATGCTGGCTTCCTGGCATATACTCCACTGTTCTCATTGTTGGAGGAGCTCGGGACTTCTGTGTCACTGAGGATGGCTGTGGTGCTTTTCAGGACAGCCCTGGTCTTTATTATGAGCATGACTTCTCTGCTCCAGTGTAGAACCCTCAACCTACCAGCAAGCTCCTTTACCCCCACTGACATAGACTAGCTTCCACCACTAACCTTTGGGCCTTCCCAATGCGGATCCGTGAGACAGACTGGCATGAGTCCTTGTCATGTGTTGCTAGACCTCCAGTTGGACTCATGCAGGACATTGCTGTGGGATCCAGGCCCTTGGCTGAATATTCTAGGTCTTTAGTGTTGTGGACAGATTTCTTGCATTTTCTTGTGTTTAACTCTGGGTGATCATCATAAAATATTATAAATTCTGTGTCCTGATTGTTACTGTTCTCCTCACAACCCCTGACTACAACAGTCATGGATATATGCAATTTATTATTTAGAATAAAACATATAGCATAAATTTTAACTTTACGTTTTAAGAGTTGTGAATACTAAGAAATTTTGTGGACATAAAGTCAATGGGAATGAAAGTGTTATCTTGAAGTAGACAGGTGCTGTGCTGCTGAGCTACATCCCCAGCCCCTAAAAATATATTTGTAATGAGCTTTCATTTTCATTTATAATCTTTTTGGAAACAAAAGATTATAAACCACCTGATGTGTAAAACCGTTTATTACAGTCTTTGGAGAGTTAGCTCCTGACATGTTCACAATAATTCAGATGGCTCCTTGTTAGCATGGAAGATTTTCCTGCCTTGCAACAGTGAACCCAGCAGCTTTGAGACAGAGTTTACATTTGTATCAGACTAGAGAGGAGACTGTCAAAGGGGAAAGCCTGAGATCCAAAATCCATAAGTGACTGACATCTGGAAAATCTGCCAAGGGAACCTTCATATGGATGTTTTTGGGTAGCAGCACTCCAGTTTACTCCGGAGTAAATCCACCAGTATTTCCAGAAGTGAAAGGAAGAGACCAATACAGAATACTTTATTAGATTTGGGCACAAGAGATACAGGGTTAAGAACTAACTGAAGGTGAGTAGGGATAGTGATGGTAATTGGAGAAGCATGAGGAAGAGCTGGTCTTAGCCTAGTATGGACAGTTTAATTTTTATAACAAATGTGACTGAGGTAGCAGCTCTGTGAAGAATGCACACATAGGGATCGGGCAGCAGGCAGAGGAGATAGGGATCACCTGCAAGGTGTCTGCTGTGCTTGTGTCTTAGTCCATTTTGTATTGCTATTAGAAAATACAGACTGAATCACTTAGAAGGAACAGAAATTTATTAGCTTATGGTTCTGGAGGCTGGGGAGTCCAAGGGACCACATCAGGAAAGGACCTTCTTACTCATCTTCCCTGATGGAATGGTAAAGAAGGGTGAGGGGATAGACTGAACCCATCCTTTTAGAAGGAACCCACTCCCAAATACTGTGGTACTCTGACAGCCTTGATCCATTCCTGAGAGCAGCAACCCATGACTCAAGACGCCTTTCCTTACACCCTACCTGCAAGCAACACATTCAAGCCATAGCTCTGTGTGTGTGTGTAAGTGTGTAAATTGCATGTGAAGGTGGAGGTGTCAGGAAGATAGCAGTGTACTGTGTGTGTGTGTAAACTGCATGTGAGGACAGAAGTATGAGGAAGATACCTGTATGTACTGTGTGTGTGTGCGTGCGTATGTGTGTGTGTGTGTCTGTGTGTAAACTGCATGTGTACACAGAGGTGTCAAGAAGATACCTTTTTACAGACCTATAAAAAGTATCAAAAAGAAGAATAGCCCAGAAAGGCAGGAAAAGACTAAGAACTGTGCATTTCCAAAAACCTAAGAATTTTAAGAAGCAGGTGTGAGTGTTGTGAAATGCTGTAGAGAAGTGAGATTAGGTCTGAGAAGAGTCTCCTAATTTTGGCAAATTATTGCTTATATTTGAGAAGAGAACCACAAAGTAAAAGACAAATGGGCCAGGTTAGAGAACATGGAAGTATTGAGAAGGTGATGGAAGCTGCTAAAGGAACCACACCAATAGGTTTTATGAGCATTGTCATTCTGAGAATAGCTTGCTTCTAAAGTTCTAGAGTTAATGTGAAAGGAAAAAACCACATGCATCCTCTTGCTCATAAGCATAACATACCTGTGTCTCCCTTCATCATTGGAGCATTGATTCTGTAGTTGAGTCCTAGATGAGGTGGTTGATACTTAAGGCCCATGTTCTTAGAGAAATATGTCATTGGACAATAACTGTTAAGGTAGAAAACTTGTGGGGACTGAGACTGGTGAAGGAAGAGTACTTGGCCATCTCTCCCTCTTGCTTTTGAGAAGAGGCCTGGTCACTTGTGGATGGTGTCAACACTGTCTTCAGACTGTTCTCTCCTGCTGCTCTGCTGGCTGTTGGCACTGCCCCCCATCCTTGGCACTGCCAGGTACATTAAGTGCATGTGTGATAGGAAAGAATGGAGGTTGATTCGTTGAAGGTGATTCTGGGTACTTTCTTTTTTTCAGACAGGATCTGGCCCTAGTTCAGGCTGGCCTTGAAGTTACTCTGTGGTCTGGGCTGGCTTTGAACTCACAGCAGTCTTCCTGCCCCAGCCTTCCGAGTGCTGGGAATACAGACATGTGTCACCCCACCCACAAGATCTTAGATACCTGTAACAGAGATGTGAACTATCTTCTGAGAGAACTGTAAGATTCAAGGACAACAGATTCAAAATTTTTATCGACAAATCTGACCTTAGCTAGAATTTGTAATATTATTATGTGATACTTGGGCAGGAGGGGTATAGCTGTAGTGATGATGCAGGTAGAACCAGCAGGGTCTGTTCTTGCAAGGGTCAGGCTCAGTGACAACTGCATGGTAGGACCCCATAAGACGAATGTTAGGGAGAAAGATGTAGGTTCTCTCAAGGGCTGTGTGAGGACAAGACTTCTGCCTAGGAGGAGACACTGTGACCTTTGCTTTTGTTCTCTTTGCTTTTGCGTTTTGTTTTGTTTGGTTTTGTTTTGTTTGGTTTGGTTTGGTTTGGTTTTGTAAATGATGAAGTTGTTGAACAGTCTGCGTTGGAATTGGTGGCAGTATGTCTTAAAAACAAATGCTCCTGTGTCGTATAAGTCTGAACTCTGGCAATGCTGAGTGAGTGTGGGATTCTGTTATCTGCATATGGGTATGTGCTCCAGCTTGTCTTAAAACAGTGGTGTTCAACAGTTACCAATGAATCTTCTGCACAGCTTTCTGTGGTCCAGAACCAGCATCATTCAGTGTATCTTACCATTAACACTTAGGAGACTCTCATGAAACTGTCTGAATTCCAGAGCCTGCATAAAGCTGCCTTTGTGGTCATTACAAGGGAGGAAATGACCCAAATGAATGTGTCTAAGTGGTTTTTGCAGCTCTCTGATTCATGATGAACAAGTACATTGCCATGAATTATAATCAGAAGCCATGTAAAATTTTTCTGTAGTGTACATGGTTGGGTGTTATTTTTAATTCAGTCTGACAATGTTGGCCTTTTAATTGGGGTTTTTACACCATTTGTATTTAATGCATTTCATGATGGTTGAGTTTGTCTTTTGTATTGTTATTTCTCATCTATCTTTTATGTCTTCCTTTTCCCTTCATCCTCTTTTTCTCCCTTTTGGACCGAGTACTTATGGCCTTTATTGACTTGGTTGGTTCAGAGTTTCTATTTAGTGCCCAACTTTAACTTACTGCAGTCTACTGTCATATAAGATGGCTGTCTTTCCCTTACAACACATACCTTACCTGTTGTTGCCTTGTGCTATACTCAGCCATACATTTTACTTGTACATGTTATAAATGTCAGTGTGCTTTTATCTGTTTTATAGTGCATATTTCTGCTTTAAACAATTCTCTTTGAAAGCCATTTCAAAAATAAGAAGCCTTTCCCCCACCGCCAATTTCCATTTCTGATGCTCTTCATTCCTTTGTGTAGATCCAGACTTTTTCCATCTAGTATAGTTTTTCTTTTGTCTTAAGGGCCTCAGTGTTTCTTCTAGTGTACGCCTGCCATTGATAATGCCTGCTTTTGCTTGTCTGCACAGTGTCTTCTGGCTTCTGAGGGGACATCTGCAGTCCCAAGACACACACTGCTGTGTCCTCCACCCTGCAGACTCTCATTGCATCAGCCTTGCTAGATCTCACTGGGAGAGTCCATTGGGCTGGTTGGGGCTCTTGCTGGTGCTGTGGCATGTAAATTTTCCTCTTGTGTATGTGAAACTATTAGTTCTTTTATTTGTCCTTTTTTCTTTTTTAATCATTAAAGTGTGAGGGTAAATTTGGTCCTTGATCCTCCATCTTTATCAGAAGTGGAAGAGTAAGCATGCTTAAGTTTTTTATTCTAGAAGTTATTTTTATTTTAGCAAGTTAAGTAGTTAAAAGCTCTGAGTACTGTTGGGAGTAAAAGTTACTCTGTTAATATCATCTGTTCAAAATGATTCTGCCATTGGGCCCATGCTGCATGTTCTCTAGGATTTTTTTTTTTTTTTGGTACCGGGGATCAAACTTACAACCTTGCACTAGCCAGGCAGGCATTTGTGCTGCTAAGCTAAATCCTGGACCCTAAAATAGAAATGTTTAAACATCATAAGACAGTTGCATTGGGGATTTGATTGGCAAATGATGGCTCTTTTTTCCTGTTTGTATAGCAGCATCTGAGAGGAGTTTCTTACATGTTTTTCTCTCATAAGCAAAAACTGGAGCAAAGATAAACTGTTATTGTGAGTGATGAACAGGTTTACTTGTTTCAAAAATACTTTCATGCTTACTTTGTGCCAGGAAGTGTTCCTGGAGATCAAGAAAATTCCTGCCCCATACAATAGAGCAATAGAAAAATAAAGACAACAGCTAGTAGACATGAGGTGATGACAGATACTAAATGGAGAAAAGTTAGGAGCTAGTCTCAGAAGAGTTAGGAAATACAAACTGGTTTGGAAACTCCTAAGTTTTAAGTCCTGTACATCTACCTGAGCTCTTAAATCCGTCTCCAACCTCATCATTTTTCCATCAGTTCTGTTCTCTTATTCTGGAATTTCAACTTATAATTATTAGCTCACTATTTTCATTATATGACAGTGTTTAAATCTTTCTCTTCTTCAAAACAAGACAAAAAACTTCATATCACCTGTGTGCCCTAGTTAGTAGCGTAACCTAGTGGAATCTTATACAGCTGGGTTCTGGAGAGCATGCCTGGCATTGATCATCTTCACTTCCTTCCTCAGTCACTGTGGTTTGGCCTCTCCACTTTCCTACCAAGGAAAATTGCCCTTGTGAGATGACCTGGGCCCTACCCAGCATGGCATAAACTACTGTGTTCAATGGGCATCTTCCAGCTCTGCCTGCCTCTTTTGGCAGGGAGCAGTGCTGTTTAGTCATAGCTTCAAACTCTGTTTGCCTAGTTTCTTTCAAATCATTATCCTCAGGTCAGTTTTGAGCCATTCTTGCTTGGGCTTCCATTTGTCCTCTGAAGCTTAACCAGCTTTCTGTCCTTGCAATTTGTACATGTCTTCATTACAAGCATCATTTTAAAAGTGGGTTGTTTTCTCAATAAAAGGCTCTTGGAAAGCAGAAAAATTAGTATTTTCATAGTCATTTCTCCAACACATAGCTTAGTACTTCACACAAATGTACTTAGTAAATACTTGCGTAATGAGTGTCTTGGTTACTTTTCTCTCATTGCTGAGACAAAATACTTGATGCCCAAAATGAAGGAAAGAAAGGTTTATTTAGCTTACAGTTTGTAGAAGTTTCAGTCCATAATCAGCTGCCTAAATGAGTACACTAAAACCCATTAAGATAGGCAGCGTGACATGGCACTGGGCCAGTGCCTCAAGGCAGCAGCCAGCAAAAAGGAGGGTGGGGAGCAAGGCTCTTTTTTCTGTCTGATATTGTACCCAGGCCACCTCATCCCTCCAGGATGGATGTAGAACTCACAAAATCTCCTTGCCCTTGTCTGCACAGGAGGAGGATGTTTACAAGGTAGTGATCCTTGCTCCCTGCTGAATCTCTTAAACTTCTCAAGTTGACACAGTGTATCAATCATAGCAATGAATAAGCTATCCTAGTGGGTTTTAGTGTACTGCTTTAGGCAGCACATATACTAACAGTTTTTAGTTTTCTTCTAGTAAATGAACTCAGATACTTTGATTAGCTTTATTTTTTATTTTGTAGAATTGTTAGTGTTTGACTTTTGTATATTTATTCAAAAATGTTAATGTTCTGATTGAGCATGTACATTCTAAGACTTGGGTCACTGTTTCCCTAATTCTGAGTTTCTGTGGCCTCTACCCTTATGCTTCTAGAGGTAGTTAGAACATATCTGTAGATATGGCCTTGAGCTATTTCTACATTGAGTGTAAGATTTTCTTGCAGTTCTTTGTTCTACTCCAGAAACTTACTTATGTTGCTTCAGATAGGCAAGGGGTACATTTGAGTTTAAAAGTGTTATAAGGAGTATTTCTGATGTCTCTGATAGTTGGTGTGGATGACTACAGCTCAGAATCTGATGTGATTATTATGCCTTCAGCCTTGGACTTTGTCTCTCAAGATGAAATGTTGACGCCACTGGGAAGATTGGACAAGTATGCTGCAAGTGAGAACGTATTTAACAGGTTTGTGCATATCATTTTCATTAACATGAAAGTGGAAGGGTAGCTTGGTTAATTTTAATAGGGAAAATAAAGTTACCCATCTTGAAAATAGGTATTAGCATGTGCAGTCTTGAGTTGCCAGGTTTTGCTAATAATCATAGCTTGACCTGTACAGTAGATGTCTGTGGTATTTGCTTTTTTGCCACTGGGCATATTTCTGGTGTTGTTGGACATTGCATACTGGGGACTGCATTATTTCTGCAGCAGATGATGCTGTCTACCTGCTATGCCTCAGGTCATGCTCAGGGCACAGTACCACAGCAAGGGCTGGGCTCCTGCACTCTTCTGGGACCATTTCTCCAGCCACAGTCTCTAACAGCTGTATCAGACTTCTGGGAAGCCAGAGTCTTTGTTCGAATTTTTTTTATTGTAGTTGTACAAAATTCATACTAGTAAAGAAAACATTTTACATAGTGAAAAATGAATGTATCTTCCCATTATTATGATAATCAAAGGGGATAGCTTTTTGAAGTACATTTCCAATAACTTCAGAAATTTGCCAGATAGCTTGATAAAGATAAAAGTACTTTGGTAATACTTAATCTCATCTATAAAATCCATACTACCATCTGTCACTTGGAAAATTATAATTTAATGTGTTTTATAACAAAAAGAGTCTTTAAAATCCAAATGGATTGTCTTTTACAATTCAGATTATAACTGCTGATGCCACTGAACTCCTGTATAATTTTCTTTTTCTGTGCAGACAAATGGTGGCGCGGAGTTTGCTGGATACGTTGAGGGAAGTCTGCGATGATGAAAGAGACTGTGTTGCTGTTCTGGAAAGAATTAGCAGATTAGCTGATGATTCAGGTACATGTTTGTGCAGAGAAAGTGAATTTACTATTTCTGGAAAGGATTCTTTTACCAAATTTGTGTTTCTGAAACTATTGGAAAATCTAGTGTGATATCAGATATCTTTAAAAGATTTCCCAAGTGAGTTATCAAATCCACTAGTAACAAGAAACAAAAAAAATTCTGTTACCAACAGAACAAAGCCAATCAAAACAAAGCAACAAAATTAGTACAGAACTTCAGAGTAGGATATTAGGAAAACAATAGCTGCCATAGTATATCTTGTTATTGTCATAATAGTTGTCCATTCCATCATATGTAGCAAAATCAAACTTAAAACAAAACACAATAAAACCAATCAAAACAGAATATTGAATAAAGTAAAACAATCAGAACAAAGCTAAACAGCAAGAACAATATTGGATTTCAAAGACAAGATAGAAGGAAATCCCCCATGTTTGTTATATTGCATACTGTCATCCATCCAAGAGACGCCAAGACTACTGGCCTCAGGCCTGCAAAATCAACCAAACAACACAAGCATTTAGTTGCTTTATGTACCTTAGTTGCTGTCATCTCAGCCTGTGCTCCAAACCAGTGGGTTGCTTACTGTGGCTGGGATGGGGTGGGGTGGGGGTAGTGATTGACTCTCAGCCCATATGCCAGGAGACTCATGAGAGGCACTGTCTGACTTTTCTCTTCCTGGAACCTGTGCAGCTTGCACAGCTCACCAGAAAGGCTGGCTAGTTGGCTGCTTATTGGGTCCTCCCAGTCCCAGCATGGCCAATTCTTGGGAGCACTGACTTTTCTCTTCCCACTTTATGGGAATAGGTTAACTACATAAGCCTTAAATTGTAAAAATTTTCTTATAGGGCAGAAAGAACATTTGGAATCTTATTATCTTTATGTATATAATTATGTTTGTACTTTGTGTTCTAGAATGGTTTTAGGAGGGTCTCATCAAGTATAAGTTTCACTTGTATTTTTTTTACTTAAGTAACACTTTAGTTATGTGATGGGTATTTTGGATCTGGAACTGTGATGAGTTGCATCCAGGAGGAAGAGCACTGATGATGTAAGGAAGGACAGACAGGCTTAGGAATGGCAGGTTCAGGATGCTGGTGCTTAGTCAAAAAGGAGTCTGCAGAGTCTTGAGGGTGAATGAGGGGACATGGGCTAGATTATAAGCATATGCTATGCTGTGTTAGAGGCTTTGCTTTTTGTGATTTGTAATAATAATGTATTGCACAAGCCAACTTAATGAAAAGGATGGGTGACAGGAAGACTAATTGGGAGATACTACTAACTGTTATGAGTTCTTTGAGAAAAACTGAAGAGTGGGCAGAGGTTCCAGGGAGCTGCCTCAGTAGTTAGAATGGGGGAGGGTTATGTGGACTGTAAGGTTCCTTGCTTAGTGTGCCAGGCCGATTGCAATGCCCAAGTAGCACAGTGGCAGTCATAGAAATCTAGCTGATAGTCTTAATGATATTTCATTTCTTCTTACCATTGTTGCTATTGAGAAATTTGCTAGTCTCATCTTGTGTTTTTGCAGGTGTCTTAGTCACTTTCATCATCTCTGGGGAAAAATACTCCACACACGCAGCTTGAAGGATTGGCTTATTTTGGCTCACATTCAGTTTTAGCTCGTATTTGACCAACTCTAAGGCAGGAAGGCTTGGTGGAAGGGCATAGGCAGAGGATGGCTGCTCGCATCATTGCAGCCAGGAAGCAGAGAGGAGGAGCCTGGGAGAGCAGTTCCCTCTTCCAGGTCACACCCCTTCGACTGCTTGGACCTGGGCCCTACCTGCCCCAAGCCAGCTGTAGTGTCCCCATCATCAGTCACCATCCTGCCACTGAGTGCATGCACTCTGGGAGGAAATCCAAGTATAAACCAGGGCAGTAGGTATTTTTGGGGGGGGGGGGGTACTGGGGATTGAACTCGAGACCTCACGATTGCCAGGCAGGCAATTATGCCACTGAGCTAAATCCCCGGCCCAACAGTAGGTATTCTTGTTTCCTCCTTGCTTTTTAAAATCCTTTTTTGATGCTGTCCTGCAGTTTCATTGTGGTATGTTTAGGTACAAATTTATCATGCTTGTGATTTGTTCTGCTTCTTGAATTTGAGAATTCTTGTTTTTCCATCCTCCATCTTAACCTCCATCTTAAAATCTTTTTGTTTTTTTTGTACTGTGAACCAAATTCACAACCTTGTGCTTGCCAGGCAGGTGCTATGCCACTGAGCTATATCCCTGGCCTCTCTTTTTTGTTTTGAGTAAGTTTTTTTCATATGGTTGAGGATGTAGAACTTTTGTTAGGTAAATGTATTGTAGTTTTCATGGATTTAAGTGTTCTTGCATTTCAGTCTTTTGTTTCTCCTCTGCATTTTAGTAGTTTCTTTCAGCAAGGTACTTGCTACTAGGGACTGACCTGCCTTCTGACTTGAATTACATTGCTGTTAATTCCATTTTTTTGTTGTTGTTTTTTTCATTTTTAGTAGTGCTTGGTATTAGAATCACTTGTTGTGTCTTAATCTTTTTGCTAATGAGCTATTTTTTCCTTGTCTTTTTTGTAGTTTGGATTTATGAGTTCATTATTAGTGGATTTTCACAGGAGTTCGATGTTTGGTTCAGCCTTCACTGTGGCTTGGAGTTGTTCTACAGGTGCAGGGTTGTTAGCAAGTGGGAATCTTTTTATGCTGATGTGGTGATGTATGTGTGGTATGGCTGTGCTTTCACTGGGAATTTTCACTGTGTGGGAATGTGCAGTTCTCAACTGTGCTTTGATGTGAAAATTTGGAACCCAAACCAGTTGCAGCTATATATCAGGGGTTTCAGAAATAATATATTAGAAGCATATTTTTAAAAAATACTGAATATTACAAGCAAAAGTATATGGACTGTAAGTTTTACAGCTTCATGAAATTTGTCAAGGTGACAGGAGGTTCCTGTAACTGGCATATAGGTAAAAAAGTAGAACCAACACCCAGAAATCATCTCTGTACTCCTCTTGACTTCTCCCTTCTCCCTCTGTGCCAGAGTGAGTGCCATTTGACCACTGAAAGTATAGATTAGTTTGCCTCTCTGAACTTTCTTTTGTGCAGTTTTCCCTGCTTCAGAGTCATGAATACTTTTTCATGCATTATTGACTTTAAAATGTCATTGGTTTTGCCTTTGACTAAAGTCTGTGTTCCATATGGAATTTTTTTTTAATTAACAAAAGTTGTGTATATTGTATACAATATGATGCTCCTAGAATTTATTCTTATGTGTTACACGACATAGGAGACACATTTCATTCTTTTTTTTATTTTTTAATATGGGTAGCCACTCACAACGGCACCATTTATGTAAAAAGCCATCTTTGCCTTTCTCTCTTGGAACAACCTGCTTGTCCAGATGTGCACCCTCTGTCTCTGGACTCCACTCTGGTTCCATTGGTCTTTTTGCTGAAGCAGAACCTTTTTGTGGCACTAAAGATTGAACCCATGGCCTTCAAACTGAGCTGAGTCCCCAGCCCTTTTAAAAAATTGTCTGTGACTGGCTTCACTGTGTCACTAAGATAAGTTGCCCAGGATGTGCTTAAACAGGATCTTCCTGCCTCATTCTCCCAGAGTACTGGGAATACAGATGTGTACCACCACGTCTGACTCTGAGCATGGCTTTGAATAAATGTCATTGGTTTCATTCTTAACTAGAATTGCAAGATATATGCTCCTTTTGCTTAAAAAAATACACAAGTAATTAGATCAGTGTTAACTTAGCAAATTCAGGATCATGAGAAAAAATTAGGCCTATATATCTGTATTCAAATGAGCGTTTTTACTCCTCAGAACTGGAAATATTACTGCTTACATCACATGACACAACAACTTTGTAGAAATTCCAAATGCTATAATTCTTAGTTTTGTAAAATGTTTTGTATTGATAGCCATATTAATTTTTCTTTGTTGTGGCGTGACATTACATTGAGCACATTCATGCATACATACTGAAGGGTGACTTTAATAGTGCAGTCCTGTTAGAATGACTTATTACTAATAATTTGTTTTGTGCATACATGCATTTGTGTGTTTGGTCACTTTCCTATCATCCATGAATTGCCTGTTTAGCCCTTTGTATATTTGTATATTAATACTGTGCTATGAAAAAAAAATACTATGCTGGGCCAATTTTTTTCTCCTAGGCTGTTTGGCCTTTTAGCTAGTATGGTATCTGTTGCCTGTAGTGAAATTTTTATAAAGTAAAATCAGTGGGTATTTTATTTATTTATTTATTTTTGTCTTCTTACCTTCAGGTTGAATATTTCTTTTGACAGTATCTTTTAGTGTTTTGAAGGTTTTAAGTTTGGAACTTTGTTTCATGGGAATTGATGGGTGGATTGCGGTAGGCTCTATATTCCCCCCTCACATAATTACTAATTTTTCCTTATTATGTATCAGGCAGTTGATCCTTTAGAAACCAAGAGACCTGAAATGCTGTCTTTCTTACCTGCAAATTTGCCATCTGCACTGGATCTTTTCAGGTTTTTAAAAATTATTTTAAAAATCTGTTTATCTCCTTTGATACTTATTCTCCTTTTCGGACTTAGTCAAGTCAGGTTGTAGCCAGCCCTTGCATCTTGTCCTACCCAGGAGGTTTATAGATGGCTTCTTCTGTCATAGTGTCGGTGTAGATGTGGATCAGGTGCATTCACTGTTGGAAGTGGCACACTGAGTGACAGAAGCTCAGGTGGTATGGACTTCTCCTTGACCTGCTGGATTGCCCTGTGTGGAGGTGTGCAGAGACCAAGAGGCTAAAGCGAAGACCCAGGGCCCATTGCTGTGAGAGGACACGCCTGCTCACAGTGCTACTGTCTCCCTAGAGCCCACGGTGCGTGCGGAGCTGATGGAGCAGGTACCTCACCTTGCGCTGTTCTGCCAGGAGAGCCGGCCTTCCGTCCCCTGCGCCTTCTCCAAATACCTGCTGCCCGTCGTGGTGCGGTACCTCGCAGATCAGAACAACCAGGTGGGAGTGCTCTGTACTGAAGAGCGGCCTCATCTGAGCCTTCTCACATGACTATGTCTCTCTCCGCTGTTGCAGGCATGTGGAGCATCTGGAAGATTAGGTCTTTATCATGCCAACATGGGCAGCCCTGCTCCCTGTACTCTGACTTGGCATCTGCTAGGTGCCCCTGCAAACATTAACTTTGTGAGACATCCTTACAGGGATGGCTTTTGTGTCTGGTTTCATCTCTCACCACAGGCTGCCTAGTTTCTGTTTAGCCAGTTATTTTGTAACTGTTGGAAAAAGTCACAAATATTTGCCAGGTTTTAACAAGTTATGGGTTCCTTTAAATTGAAATGAGAAATCTTCATATTTGTGAAAATCAAGTGATAGCGTTCCGTCATATTATGCATGCCTTTCATTTATACTGTTCCCCCCCACCTTTTTTCCCGTAGGTGAGGAAAACAAGCCAAGCAGCTTTGCTGGCTTTGCTGGAGCAGGAGCTGATTGAGCGCTTTGATGTGGAGACCAAAGTGTGCCCTGTCCTTATAGAGCTCACTGCACCTGACAGCAACGATGACGTGAAAACAGAGGCTGTGGCTGTAAGTAGGACAGACAGTGTTTTCCATGCAGTTCTGGCAGACAGAAGGCACTCATCACAGGCAGGGGTGGCTATCTCATGTAACACAGCCCTGATGAGGATAGCCACAAGCTGTTAAGTCTGAAGTGCAGCTGAACTAGGAAGGTACACTGAGGCTTACGAGGGAAAAGGTGATCTTCACACAGTAAGTAATGAGGACCTGCGAATGCATTATTTTTGTCAAAATGGAAAAAATAAGATGGTACTGCAAGTACTATTCAACAGCACCATTTGAACACCTTCAGTTGCTGCTGCTGTTCTAAACATTGCATAAGGACAGTGGAAGTGTCTTGTCTAGGGCTTGGTGCCTGCTTGTACTTTCCTGCAAGTAATCAGCAGTAATTACTAAAACAACATGCAGATTGTTAAGCCATCATGCACACAATAAAATTAAGGCAAATGGTAGGTGTTCTGGTTTGGTTTTTTTAATATGGTTAGCAGATATTCTAAGCATTTAAAGGTCATGATAAATAGGGCATGTGTTAGAATTAAGTGTAGTGTCTGTTGTGATTTACATCTATGGTACTAGAATTCAGCTATTAAGAATTCTGATAGCAAATTAGGAAAATGATAAATTGATCTGAACATGTATTCCAAATTTATTTGGATAGCAAGCAGTCACCCTTTTACCTAAAGAAATGTAATTGCATCTTTGTCATTATAAAAAAATACACTCAGGGCAACCTGCTCGGGACCCCCTTTGGTCTCTCTTCAGACAGAAGCTTTCTTTCTCTCAATAAATATATTCTGCTCTTTAAAAAAAAAAAAATTACACTCAAATGTTATGGTGCTTCTTGATCATAAATTAAAGATACCTCTAGTTTCTTTCTCTTGAAAAATTGACTGTATTTTTATTTTTAGATACCAGTTAATGTAGTTCTTTGTTTGTTTTTTGTAGATTTTTTTTCTGTGATTTTTTTTTGTTTTGTTTTTTGTTTTTTTGAGACAGAGTCATTCTATGTAGTTCAGGCTGGCCTTGAACTCAATTCATAGCCCTGGCTGGCCTCAAACTCATGGTAATACTTCTGTCTCAGCCTTCCGAGTGCTAGGATTACAGGGCATGTACCACCATGCCCAGTTTAGTGATGTTTTTATTGAAATGAAATTTACATAACATAAAGTTGGTTATCTTAAAAGTATAATGTCCTGCCTAATTTTAAAACATTTTTAGAATTTCTCAGTAAAGGAAAGCACAGTGGGCATAACTGTTGGTTTATATTAAGCAGAATTTAACTTTGCTATATTATAATTTTTGACGAGATTTAAAACTAAGCAGACATTCTAATGCAAGACTGTCCAGCACTGGTGGCCTCTTAACATTTGGCTTGTGTTGCCATGTCATGCTTTGCATTGGCTCCCTGTCTCTTTTTTAGGAATAATTCATTCTAATAAATTCAGTTGTCCTAGATGAGTGTAACTTGGGGTTTTTCACTAGGTTTTCTGTAATGGCTGTGGGTCTGGAAAAGGTGCACAGTCTCTGCAGTTCCGATGATGCTGGGGTCCAGTTAGGGATCACATTGAATGTGTAGATCAGTTTGAGGGAAGTTGCCAGCCTTGTGAACATGACACATCTCTCCATTTATGTATTTCTGTACGTATTTTTATTTATGGATTTGATTTATATTGTCTGTATTTTGTAGTGTTCTGCAGGAGGATCTTGCATGTATTTTATTAGATTTCAAATTTTTTAACATTATTGTGAATGATAATGTTTTTAAAGCATTCTAGTTTTCATTGCTAATTAGAAACAGTAGATTTTTGTGTTTCAGTATATATCCTGCCACCTTCTTAAACTGCCTTTTTTGTTCTGGTGGCTTCTTTATAGATACCTGGGGATGTTCTATGTAGACAACAAGAACAAAGAGTGCTTGACTTTTTATTGTCATACTGGTCCAGTCCAGGAATAGATGTAGTTGGTAAATGATGGGCTGTCATGATTCTTTTCATGAAATGTGGGGGAGTGTAGTTCCATCATGGAGAGCTCATTTCCCTCTAAAGTTACTCCTTCTCCCCGGGTTGGAGCTGTGTCCTGGCTAGGTTACAGTTTGACTTCTGTAGTACTGTGTGAGGAGGGGCTGCCTGTAAGTGCGGTCTGCTCGGCTGTGCAGGGGTATTCAGTCCAGATCCTCTGGGCTCCTCCAGATCCTTATGTTGTTGACTTATAAAGTTACCAGCAAAATTATTAATTAATGGTGATTAAATAGTGTGGACTGAAATGACATTTTTAGGATTTTCTGAGGCTTTTCTTTAGTATTTATGGGTTACTTTTACTGATATCACTTAATGTCTTTTTGTTTCCTTCTTGGAGTATGATAGAAGTAATCATTGGCTCTGGGTGTGTCCTGTGACACACGCAGCATCACAGAGCCACGTCATCACTGCGGCTGAGAAGGCCTGCCAGCTCTCTGCAGTGTTCCTCTTGCTGTTGTAGATAATGTGCAAGATGGCACCCATGGTTGGCAAGGACATCACGGAACGCCTTATCCTGCCCCGGTTTTGTGAGATGTGCTGTGACTGCAGGATGTTCCATGTTCGGAAGGTATCGTGAGAGTCACTTTCCTTTTAAGAACATAGAGCACTAATGGGTAATGTACTGACGTGTGACATTTAATAGATTATTTTTAAGGAACTCCATGTGTGTTACTGCTTTGAAATGCCAGAAATGCTTTTGTTGTCAGGTCTGTGCTGCCAATTTTGGGGATATTTGCAGTGTCGTTGGCCAGCAAGCCACTGAGGAAATGTTGGTAAGTACAGCAGGTATTTTGTCTGCATGAAGCCCGAAATGCACTTACCCCAAAGCTGTATTAGCACACCCCATGAATTTAAACTAGAAAGTGGTGCTGACTGGAGTTTAGAAGTTTAAATTTGAGTAACTTGGGACTTGAATCGTGCTTTGCTAAGGACAGTCTGTGAAGCACAGAATTATGGTTACCTTTACCACATCTACTAAGTAAATTAATTGTGATTTTTTCAGTTGAACTTCAACTTTATTGCAACCCTCAAGTTTTCAGGGTCACACTTCTCCCCAGTTGGTTAGTTCCAGGTGGTGGCACATGGGACACAGGCGCGTGGCATTCTCAGTTCACACTCTGCCCACGTCTGCAGTGTCTGTAGAGTGTAAGTCAGGCACGGGCTGTTGCGTACATCAGGCTGCGTGTGTGTGTGTGTGTGTGTGTGGGGTCAGTTATGAATTAGATGTGGTTTATTAACAGTAAGTAGTAGTATTAAACAATTTCCTAGTTAAGAAAACCCATTGTTTAAGACTATGGAGCAGGAGACGGAAGCAGAGGTGCCACAGAGCTCCGTCTGTGTGACTAATGCATCCTCCTCTGGTGTAGCTGCCCAGGTTCTTCCAGCTTTGCTCTGACAACGTGTGGGGAGTTCGCAAGGCATGTGCCGAGTGCTTCATGGCAGTCTCGTGTGCAACATGTCAGGAAATCCGGCGGACCAAGTTATCAGCACTGTTTATTAATTTGATCAGTGATCCTTCACGTTGGGTATGATTATCATTCTTATAAAATTATACTTTTGAGTCTCTTTTAAAGTACACATTTCATAATTTTACAAATAATTTATGCCTGGCATAGTGGTATTCTCCTCTGATCCCAGATACTCATGAGGCTGAGGCAGGACAATTGCAAGCTTGGGCAATTTGTGAGATCCTGTCTCAAAAATGAAATAAAAAATGGCCAGGGACATGGCTCAGTGGGAAAATGCTTGCCTAGCATATACCAGGCCCTGGGTTCAACTCTCCATACTGCTGAGTAAATAAATCAATAAATGGTGATTTAAGGTGTGCTATCTGTCGGTTCATATTTTCATGCCTAGCCAGTACAAAGACTGCTGTATCACGAGTTTGTCTCTGATAACTGAACAGTGTCTCCTTGCAAATCTGAATCATGCAGGTCTTCCCTGGGTTGCTGTGCTATGTGACCTTGTGTTGCGCAGTGGATGTGCTGGGGAGGGCAGCTGGACACACCTTGCTCCCTGCTTCTGCTGTGAGGCTCCCTTCCGCTGCCAGTGCTCTGTGTATGATCTTGGCATCCCTGCCGTAAGGGAGCACTCTGGTTTTTACATGATGAGTTTGCTTGGTTTTTGTTATAGTAATAATTAATTACTCCTTCATACTAGCTTCATAAAAGGAGTTAGGAAGTATTCCCTCCTCTTCTGTTTCTTCAAGTTCAGGAAGAATTAGTATTTTTCCTATAAATATTTGCTAGAATCCAGTGGTGAAGCCAGTTGGGCCTGGGCCTCTCATTGTGGGTGGTTTTAATTTTCTGACTTACTGGAAACAGGTTCAGAGATAATGCAGTATCCAGAGAATAATAAATTCATGCATATAATTTTACTATTTTTTATGCATATGATTTGAAAATAACCTTTTAATGCTTGTTGTCTTACAAAGGGTAAAATGATACCTGAGTTCACAGTATTTTTTGCTGTGAAGCATGTGATTCTGACTATGTAAAACTTTGAGACTGGGCGTGGAATGCATGCCTGTAATTCCAGCATTTGGGAGCTTGAGGCAGGAGCAATGCTGTGAGTTGGAGGTCAGCCTGGGCTACATAGGGAGACCCTGTCTCAAAAAACCAAAAATAAAAATCCAACTGAATCATTTTTGTACCTGCTTTCCAAGGTAAGCAGTTACTCATAGATGAGCCTCATAAGTATTTGCTTTTGTAAACTTCACACATACCTCATACTCATATGTGTAGAGGTCTTTGCACGCCTTCTTGGAAGAGAGATGCTGAACTCAGGGGACTTGATGTATGGTGCAGCTGAGGTTCAAGGACACCAGTTCCTCCATTAGGGCCTCTCCTGTCAGCTATATCCATCCCACTCCTCCCATAAAACTTTTTCTCAGTTTTTGGGAATTGAACCAAGGACCTTCACACTGAGCTACATTCCCAGCCCTTTTCTGTATTTATGTTTTACTTTGAGGTGGGGTTTTGGTAAGTCCTTATGGCTAGGCTGGGCTTGAACTTGTGAACCTCAGCGTTCTAGGGTGCTAGGATTACAGGTGTGCACACCATGCCAGCTCCAGTGTTTTAACCCTGATGCAGAAATAATAGAGAAGTAAACATGCGGTCAGACTCTGTAGCCAGCCCTCCCATGTGGCATTTGTCAGTGACAGCACTGTGGGCTCTGGTCTTTGGAGAGAGACCCTTTGCAGTGCGTTTCCTGCCTACAGACCTTCAGTGTGTATGGCACATCTTGTTGGCTTTCTTGCTGTTATTTTCTGCTGGGTAATTTGGGCTTTCATTTTTTTTCCTTGAGGATAAGATTTGTTTTTAAAGATGTACTACATGCAAATATTACAAGATCTCATATTCAGATTGTGATGGTTTAAATATATAGACTTAGAATAACAATTGAAAGTAAAGGAGAAAAAATAATTTATAAATATTTTTAAATCTAAGCTGAAGAATGATTTATAGTTCAGAATCTGGGTTTCTTTTAGAAAAGCTATATTATTATCCCAAACATACTTTGACTTTGGTGAATGGAAAGTAGATGATTAAATAGGGGGATAGGTGTGTGTGTTTAAAAAACACTTTTACAGGGTATGGAAATCCAAATCTGTAATCCAGGTACTCTGAGGTGAGGCAGGAGAATCACAAATTTAAGCTCAGCATAGGTAATTTAGCAGCTTAATGAGACTCTCTCAAAAAATAAGAGATAAATATGTAGTTCAGTGTGGAGGCACTGTGGCTCCCATTCCCAGTAGCAACCAACCAACTGACACAGTTCTTGTTCTTATGTGACCATCCTTCCTTCCTTCCTAGGTTCGCCAAGCAGCCTTTCAGTCTCTGGGACCTTTCATATCCACTTTTGCTAATCCATCTAGCTCAGGCCAGTATTTTAAAGAAGAAAGCAAAAGTTTAGAAGATATGTCAGAAGATAAAAATAGGTATAATTTTAAAACATTGTTTTCAAAATTTACTGTTTGTGAGCATCATTTCCACTATTTAATATTCTTTTTAGAGTATTTACTATTTCTCTTGAAAGTAAAAAATGGTTAATATTTTCATGTTTTATTTATAAAAGATAAAAATTGTTTTCAGGTAGTTACATATTAAATTAGAATATGTATATAATCTACTTAGCTTGGTGCCTTGCACACAGAAAACTAAATGGTAGATTTTGTAATGTTTGAATAAGCTTATTTAATAAATTATTTACCTACTAAGCTGTTTGTTTGTATTTAGAATATCAGAGAGTGCTTATACTCTTTAAACATTTCTTTAAAATTTTGTTTTTAAGAAGTAAAACATAGTTCAAGGATTTTTTTTTTTTTGCATATTGTCCATTTCTGTTCTTTTTCTTTTTAGTGAAGTAATTTAATATGAGCTGAATTTTCTGCCTACAGAATAATTATAATGTTGCATTTGAGGAAGTATTTTAATGATTAGCCCTAAATTAGTTTGCTTATTAGCTAAAATACCACTTTTAAATATGTCAATCTACTACAATAACCAGATTTTTAAATAAACTTAAAAAGTGAACTCTGAGATGTATTTCACAAAATTTTTACATTAAGAATTTACAACTGAATTTTAGTTTTAAACATATACTTAAGGAAATAACTTAGATCTGGGTGCATGGGAAATGTGCATAAAATGTAAGATTTTGCACATAAAGTAATGGTCCGGGTATGTGTTTTTGAAATGGTCCCTACTGCAATGCTTGAGTGTCTTGTCCCTCCCTTGTCATGATGCTAACAGACGTTTTCTTCTGTAGGTCTTGATACTGTGATATTTGCTTTCTTGGTGTTTTGATTTGGCAGTTCTTCCTTTCTTCTCTGCTGCCTTGTTTTACCCTTTTGCCCGTTCTCCTACTGTCCTGCTGAATAGCCAAACAAACCTGAGGTACTGTGTTTTTGTAAAGGAAGAAAACTCTACCCTGTCTTCCTAGCAAGTGAAATCTCGGTTCTTTTGAAAACAGCTTGCCAGAAGGAGCTTGACACAAAGGATGGGGGGTGGAAATGTTACGGTTTTCATTTTTGAAGTTGGCATACTTTTTACTATTGATTTGAGTGTACTGAAGACTGTGTAACTCACTTTTAAATCTGGAGAGGACCTCGTAGGACAGAGTCTGCACAGGGCCAGATGGTAACATTACCACGTCACAGTGGCTGCAGTCTTGAGCAGCCGCAGGTGTGACACAGACAGAGGGCTCTGCCATGTTCTCATGAGACTTGGGAAAGCCCACCATGTGACTGTTAAGGCTGCATTAGCTACTGGCCCTGTGTCAGGAGAGCTATTTAAAGGTAGTTTAATTCCTTAATTCTTTCTCCGTTGTCATGCACTGTGTCTCATGGCCAGGTCAGTGCTGTTTATAGCACCAGGTATAACTGAGTTGTGTTCCTGGCGTGGTGCAGGGAAGAGAGCCCCTGGCTAAGGAAGGGGTTGGGTTAAATACTGCACACATGTTTTCCTAGCATCAAAAAGGAGCAGTCCTGTATGTCACTAAGGCCCTTGCACCACGCATTTATGTGCCTTCCCTCCTTAAATAACAGCGCTGGCTTTGGTTTCTGAGCTGCCTGGAAGCTTCTGTACACTGATTGATTACTTTTACACATTTAACGAGCACCTACTCTGAACCACTGTAAATGGAAGGCTGGGACTCTGTCCCTGGCCCCGAGGCCCTCTCAGCTTCTTAGAATGAAAGTCTCTAGGATGAGTGAAAGTAAACAGATCATTGACTCTACATGTCCACCTGGCCTAGGACCATTTGCTGTCACTTCCTGCGGTCCTAAGAACTCAATGACTGCAAACATCTGACTTGATCAGATTTACCTTGCGCTCACCGCCTCAGGCTTATTCTCGCTTTTCAAAGTGGGTCTAGCTACTTCTAGAAACAAAATTAAATGTTCAAATTTTTGTAACGTGTAAAATAAGCATTCTCTGTTATATTTACTAAAGTTGTGCTGTTGTCTGAATGCACTGTGTTCTTTGGCTTTCCTGCCTTTGTCCTTGCTGCCCTCTGGGAAGCTGCCCTGTTCCATCTGTGCCCTCTTTGGACAAAGGAGAGCGCAGCGTGGGCACTGCTGCAGGTCACTTCTCCTGGAGCCTTTTCCTGCCTGCCGGGGAACTCAGAGCTCTTTGTCTTTGCTGCCAGCCTGGAGCCCTTGGCATTGTGTCTGTGTACTTCTACGTATTGTACCACAGGCTGCTATGGGCTAGGTCTAGTTTTTATCTTTGTTTATACTAGGATCTTCACTGGCACATAGTTGGCATTTATTTAATCTTCTGAAAAACAGCAGATTTGATTTCAAAAACTTTAATTGAACCACTTCTCTGTTTTCACTGCTGGGCTAAGGCGCAGGGCCGTGCTGCGAAGCACGTCCTGGAGTGTTCTTCACTTTCTCTGCACAGTGAGCTAGATATCCTCGGACTCTTCTCCTGAAATCCTAAATTGTGTTTTCTGGGTACCAGAGCCTCTGCTGAGCAGCTCCGAGGATATTACCTGAGTTCATATTGGCAGGAAAGACAGCGAAGGTTCTCATTGAGAAACTTCTAACGGGCCCCCAGTGCAACTGTGCCAGGAGATGCTGGGTGCAGGGCTTGGGTCTCCTTGGTTTTACAACTGCAGGTGCCTTGGATAACAGCTCTTAGAGGTCTGGCAGGGACAAGCCTGAGCATTTGCCATTCAGTAGCTTGGCACATACCGACTGTAACCTAGCTCTGGGGAAAATCAATTTTTAGAGAATTTCCACTTTTGACAATTTGAAGCTACATCTGCAGTATTTCTTCCCAGAATTAATACTAAGGAAAACCTTTTCATGCCCTGTTCTTGTCTCTTAAAAGCCACACTGTGAGTGTGAAGCTTGCATGTACTCCTGAGTTTGTATTTGTTAGGTGAGTAGACAAACTTGCCAGTCATCCCATGGGACTTTGTTGCTAAGAATACTGGAATTCAGTCTTCATGTTGGTAAGACAGTTATCAAAGAACTCAATCTCCTGGAATAATTTTACATTCTAGACAGCCATTTAATTAGATTCTTTTGGATGTGGTGTTGTGTTGTGTTGTGTTGTGTTGTGTTGTATTTTTGGTACCGGGGACTAACTCAAGACCTCGCATTTGCCAAGCAGCCACTTAAATAATAATAAACAAGGTCTTTTAAGTTCTGCCCTTTTGTTGTTCTCCATTCTCTTGGTTTAAACTTATTAAAATAACTTATTTGAATGATTTCAGAAAAGTTACAGAAAGAATCTAATATCCCTTTTATCCAAATTCTTCAAGTATTATTTTACCACATATGCCCTACTGTTTTTTTCTGATTTCTTTGAGAATAAGTTTTAGACAGGATAGTTTTTTTTTTTAATCTCTTAAATATTTCACTGTGTATTTCTTGAGAACACAGACATTGATACAAAACTAACATTAAGAAATTAAAGCCAAGCGTGGTGGCACACGCCTGTAACTCCAGCACTTGTGAGGCCAAGGTAGGAGAATCGCTGTGAGTTCGAGGCCAGCCTGGGCTACATAGTGAATTCAAGGCCAGCATGAACTACACAGCGAAACTCTGTCTCAGCAGACAAAAATAATAATTGATACATTGTCTAATCTGTACATTTTGCTCAAATTTCACCATAAATGTTCTGTATAAAAGTGCTTTTTAATAAAGAACAAATGGTTGGAAAATTCTGCATTCGAAAGCATTTATTTTACATAAGAGCACTAGAGCCATTCTGCGAGGGCAAGGATCTTAGAGGGTTGCCTGCAGCAGGCCACATCTTGCTGACTGAGGGCTGAGTGAAGAACCCCAGCCGACCCTGGGCCTGAGTCGTGTGAGGGGCATCTTGTAGGTGGTGATTTGCATGCTTGGCTGTCACGGTGGTGTTGTGTGCACTAGCGGTATACGTTTACAGAATTGAAGAGAAACACACAACTGAAAATGCTGTCATTGTGCCATGTGTTTTCAGGGTATTACGTGCCTTCCTGTTTGTTTTTAAAACTCTTCAGTCATCAGTATCCGTTTGAAGGCAAGGTGGAGGTCAGCTTGGCCCCCCAGTGCACACAGCACACAGCGCTGCCTCACTGGGTCCCAGTTGCTGTACACATCACTCTCATTTTTCCCTGCAGGCCTCTGGTTCCCTATCTTTCATTGTGTATACTTGAAGGAACATGGCATTTCAGTGGGACCTGTATTTTCCTCCATAGTCACCTTACACACCAGCATCTGTATCTTCCCATCCTTATCTCCCTCCATATTTCTTAAAAGGAGGTGTGTCTTCTGGGGGTGTCTGTCCCCTGTGTGGGTTTTTATGTTTTGCAGGGCTGGGAATGCACTCTGAGGCCTTCATCCACAGGGCTGTTTTTTATTTTGAGACAGACTGTCTCTAACCCCGTTGCTCAGGATGGGCTGAAACTTGCAGTCTCCCTGCCTCAGCACTCCAGAGTCCTTGGATTATAGGCATTAGCCGTCACATCCTGCTGCTTGTGTTTTCTCCTCACAAAGTGTTTCATCAGTTACGCTGTCATTGTCCACATCTCAGTTCTTCCATGTGGTCCTCAGCTTACACATGTGCTCAGTTTTACCGTCCTTTTGTACAAAAAAAAAAAAAAGGTCTTCCCTCTCTTGGTCTTTGGGGTTGTCCAGTTTTTCTTCATTACTGTTTGTTACCTCTTTGTGTAGTCAGTCCATGCTGTCCACCTCTCTCTACTCTCTACCTCTTTCTTTTTTTTTTTCTTTAAAAACTGTGATTTTTAATTAAGACTACAGAAAAACAGATCAGATATTTATCTGTGATTTACAAAAAAAGAAACAACATTTTAGGATAACTGTTTTAAAAATCTATGCACATACACTGACAGCAGTAATTTTATGTTATTTTCAGATGTCTCCTCTACATGAGTAATTTTCAAAGTGTTTTTCAAAATGGTCACTTACATATGTATGATTTCACTTAACTATGATTATTTTCACATGTTTGACAATAAGCATAAATATTGAATGCTTTCCAAAATTGCATATATAGGCTCGAGACACAATATGACATTACTCAGAAGGTTAGCACCTCTGTCAGCTGAACTTTTGCCAAATATTTCTTACATGCATTTACTCCGCAGTATAAGGGGAAACTTATGTGTACAAAAAGGACACACTGCAGCAAATATTTTCCACACTGCCTACATACATATGGTTTCTTCTTTGTGTGTGTAATTCCTTTTTTTGATGACATTTTTGTGCACTAAATGCTATCCACCATTGTTCAAATGCATAAAATTACTGCACAGAGTGAGCTCTTACAGGTAGTAACAAATCTCTGGTTGTGGTATGTTTTCCTACATTCTTTACATTCATAGGGTTTCTTCCCAGAGTGGGAACTTTTATGTTTATAAAGTGAGAATTTACCAACAAATCCATCTGCTTATTTCTCATATAGATAGTGTTTTGCTACAGAGTAAATTCTTTTATACAGAAAAGATACTGCTACAGCTGAAAGACATCCCAAATTGCTTACATAGACAAGTTTTATTTTCTACATACTGAATGCTTTGCCACATTGTTTGTATCCATTTAGGTTCTACCCAGTGTGAGTTCTTTCATTAATAAGTGTACCATTTCGACTGCAAGATTTCCCAAATTGCTTACATACATAGGGTTTCTCCCTAGTGTGAATTCTATCATGTGCTTTAAAACAGTAGGCTGTACTGAATACTTTCACCCATTTATTGAATACATAGGGTTTCTCCTCCGTATGAATTCTTTCATATATAATAAGGTTACCATTTTGACAGAAATATTTCCCATATTGCTTACATACAAATGTTTTCTCCCCACTGTGAATTCTTTCATGTACAAAAGTTTACCATTTTGAATGAAACATTTTCCACATCGTTTGTGTATGTGGGGTTTCTCCCCAGTGTGAGAACATAGTTTCTTATGTTTACTTAAGAAACTACTGTGTCTAAAAGATTTTCAACACTGCTTACATACATATGGTTTCTCCCCAGTGTGGATCCTGTCATGTGCTTTACAATCAGGCTCTACTGAATGAATGCTTTCCCACATTTGTTACATACATAGGGTTTCTCCCTTGTGTGAATTCTTTCATATATAATAAGGTGACATTTTTGACTGAAAGATTTCCCACATTGCTTACATACAAATGGTTTCTCTCCAGTGTGAATTCTATCATGTATTTCACATTGTGAGGCTGTCATGAATGCTTTCCCACATTTGTTGCATACATAGGGTTTCTTCCCAGTGTGAACCCTTTTGTGTCTCTGACAGCTACAGCGTGTACTGAATGCTTTCCCATATTGGTGGCATTCGTATGGTTCCTTTCCTGTGTAAAGTTTTTTTGTTTTTTAAAGGAATTACTATGAGATAAAGCTTTTGCACATTTCTCAATTATATATTGCTTCTCTACACCAAGTTTTCTAACATCTTTTTCAATATTGTATAAAGAAATAGAACTATTCTCATAGTTTTTTTGTACATATGAGCTCCCACAAGTGTGATTTCACTCATGGTTTTGAACACTGTTAGGTGCTGTGTAGGTTTTGACACTTTTCTGACCTACAAACTTTTTCTCCTGTAGGTGATTTTGTTCTCTAAGCTCAGAGCTGGCCTCCCCACATTACCCCTATTGACAGGGTCTCTCTCCAGTCTTCCTCATTTCATGCTTCTGAAAGGAGTGGAAATCACTGCAGGTTTCTACATCTTCATTACATTTATATTGCTGCTTTTCAATTCTCAAATAATTGTCTTCATCATATCAAAGGGGGAGCCAAGCCAGCGCCGCGCTGCAAGGTGAATTGCAACTCACCAGGGAAGGCCCGGAAGGGTTTGGGTGCCTGCCCAGCTGCCTTGGGTCATTGAACTAGGCTCCAGAGGTTCCGCAGGCTTGAGTGGACTGCGCCCAGCGACCTTCATTCAACCAGGGGAGCCAGGCCCACCGAAAGGGGAGCCAAGCCAGTGCTGTGCCACGAGGGAAAGCTTTGGAAAATTGCTTAGATTTCTTGAGCAATTCTTGTCCTCTTCTTTAATTTGTTGGTTATGCCATATTCTTCCTGTCACAGTAATATTCAGATATGTTTCCCACATCATACCTTTGTAGAGTTTCTTTTGGGATTAATTCCGTAAATCCCACTCTTCTGGGATGAAGTTTACTGTTACATCCTCAAAAGTCACTGTCTCAGTTTTTGGAGGTTTCAGTCGATACTCAGTTGGCTCCAAGGTATGGTGGCATGGTGGTGCCACAGTTCATGGCTACAAACAGCAAGGCAGAAACCAGCCTCTCTGCCTCTTTCTGACATCTCAGTAGACATCACTGCCTGGTTCTCCACAGAGGCCCAGCTCTCCCCTTGGAGCCTTAAGCCCCATAGCTTTTCCATCAGGCTTCACTTCCTTTTCCTATTTGTTGGTGCTACCGGCATCTGCTGCATTGCCTGGGCCGCAGTGTGACTCTTTCCCAATTCCCCTCTATGTTTCTGGCTTCCAGTATGAAGTGAGGCACTGTGTGCTGCTGGTTTTGGCACCGTGGGGTCATGTTCATGGCTTGCAGAGCCCCAAACGTCAACATGTTGCCCAGGCTCATCCAAAGTGCTGCCTCCTATTCTCTGCTTCCAGAGGAACACGTCTAATAGCAGAACTCCTGCCTCATTTCTTGCCAGTCATTAGAGAAGCTCCAGGGTACAGTGGATCCCAAGACAATTTTCTTCTTGTGCATCACTGTGCTTCTCAATACCAGGGAGATCATTGTCTTCTGGAGACAGTGTATTGTGTGACACCTGTTGCCTCCAGCCTTGTTGGCTGGCTCTGCCTTATGGTCTTTTCTCCCCACAGCCCCGTGTGGATGCATAGTCAGCGTTCCCTCCTTATTCCCAGCGTGCATCCTCTCAGCTCGCCAATCTCTCTAGGGAAGTCACTTATTTCTTCTCTTTGTCCTGATCGTAATCTCCACAGCAAGATCTGCATCTCATTCACATTCTTGAAACTGACTTTATTTTTGGCTCCTAGTAGGTGCTCAGTAAATGCATATTCAGTTTAATCAAATCAGGTAAAATATAGGAGCTAACAAGATGGATGGTAGTCATCAGTGGCTTCACCTAGGAACTTTATGCTTTGTCCTTAGCACTTAAGTCATGGCTTCTTTTTGAGAAGACCTTTGGGAATAAAGATGAAAATTGTGGAAGAAAGAAAAATAATCCTTTATCCTTTAGCAGATTTTAATGTATTTTGTGAGATACAAAGCATCTTTCACACAGTTGTATACTTTTTTCTCCCCTTTCTTACAGAAACAAAAAAGCTTTAATTCTCAGCTTTCACTGTCTCATTGGAGCAGAGTAGCAATATAAACAATCCTGAAAATTAAATAACTTAATGTTTATGTACCTGAAGAAGCACTATAGAATTTTCTACTTCCTACTATTTTTCTTTAATTACTAGAATTGAATTAGCATGGTTTTGTGAACCCCTGGATTCTTCAGTGTTATCATCTCCAACCAGTAATATTCTTTAGTGTCTAGACTCACGTTTGATAAGTGTTTACTTCTGAACACAACACCTGGTGGGAAAAAGCATTATACATAATGTCCATAAGCTCTTCCATTTGTATTTTTAATATTTAACTTGCCTAAGTTAAATCCCAGTAATCATTTTTATACTTTCATGTTGGTTTTATTTCTCCCAATGAAATAAAAGGCTCAGAGATGAAGACATGCCAGCGGATGACCCCACAGCCCTTAGTGTCACTGGCCCCAGTGCCCGGCTGGAGTCCGAGCTGGAAGACAGGGGTGCCGGAGCAGCCCAGGATCCTTCACAGGAGCCGAGTGTTCCAGCCAACAGCCCTTCACTTTGTCCTTTGTCCTCAGAGCCTCAGCCGGAAGCAGCTCATAGTGACAAGGGTGAAAAACCTGATGGCTGCAAATCCGCATTGCAGCTGGAGGCTGACATTACCACACAAGACTCTGCCCTCCTAGATCAGGAATTATATAACTCCTTCCATTTCTGGAGGACTCCTCTTCCCGAAATCGATCTGGACATTGAGCTGGAGCAGGACTCTGGGAAGAGCCTTGGCCTGGAGAGGCCAGAGGAGGCCTCTGAAGACCCCGTACCAGGTTCTCCAAACATCAGCATGGCCACCAGGAGGGAGTTGGAGGAGATGATAGAAAATCTAGAGCCCCATATTGATGATCCTGATGTTAAAGGTAGGGAGAGTCAGTCAAGTTCTTTATTCTGGAATGGATCTATAATATGCTGCAGCTTGAAAAAACTTTGACCAGGAAAACTGCCTTCTTTTAAGATTGGTAGATATGGCTAAGCTTTAAATCTCCTTTGTTGGTACCCCTCTCTCTCTCTTTTTTTTTTTTTTTTTTTAAATTGGTACCAGGGATCAAACTCATGACTGCGTGCTTGTAAGGCAGGCGTTTACGCCGCTGAGCTAAATCCCCAGCCCTGATACCCCTCTCTAAAAGCTCACTATAATTCAGAGCTTTGCATTCACAGTTTAAAATCTTGAGCCCTGCCCTGTTTTGCTCTGGATCGTGTAAGCCTTTTTGTAAAACAGCAGACACTGTTCTTACTTTTCAAGAAAAGCCTTGTCATCTGCTAACAGTGGACACAGATTTTTCTGTGAAATATGAGGTTTGAAGAGCTTTTGACTTGTACCAGTCAGATTTGATTTTGTTGTTGTGTAGCACACTTGTCACCCTGGTGGCAGCAGGTAGTTTGCATGTTTCTCACCCCAAGCCTCCCCACAACTCCTCCAGCCTGCCTGCTTGGCCCTGTGATCACACCTCTCTGGACCCCACATAAATGGGATTCGCCATGTCTGACATTCCCCCCCTCATGTGGCATGTCTGAGATTTGTCCTTGTGATTGCATATCTACATTATTCAGTCTTTGTGTTACTTTGTGAGGGTAGGAAAGAGACCACGTGAATTCAGCAGGACACTGCGGGGTGTTCCTCCTGCAGATGCGGGAGTTTTTTAGAAGCCTGACAGCTGTGCTTTTTGCTTCATTTCTCACTTGTGGCCCTATCATAGATTTTTTACTCTGGTGAGCCAGTTTTCTGCATTTTGTGACAACTTTGTGATATAGCAAGTATTGAGATTTTTATTTTGTTTGACCAGAATCCTGCATTAGTGTCCCGTGAGGAAAATCGAGCACACCTCCAGTGAGGGTCAGTTGTAGCAAAGATAGTCTGCCTTTGACAAGTGTTCCATTTCTTCACAGTTTTCAGCTGTTTGTCACTGCTGTTAGCTTTATAACTGTCATTTTTTATTTTTCTTAAATTCCATTTTTATCTCAAATGCATTGCCAGCTAGTCTTCCATCCTGTTGGGGGGCCCTTGTTGGATGACAATACCGGCTGGTTCTCTGGCACTTAACACATACCAACTGAAATACTGAATGAGCTGTTTTACACTTTTTAACAAATAAAGATATTTTTCCATAGTTTGCTTTTTAAAAACCTATGTGTATATGGAAGTTTCAGGATGACTTTGTGTTAGCAAAAGTGGCTAGTACTATATACTGTTTGACTTAAGACTGTATGCAGTTGAGAGATTTTAATACAAATATTGTCTGTGACTTAAGTCATTTCTGTTTTTGGTTCAGCTCTCAGGCTTGTACAGTGTAGATTTATTACATCCTACCATCTGTCTGAAGGTTCTTGGGCATTAGTCTGAGGGGCTAGGGACTGTCCCTGGCGATAAGTACATAGATCCAGGCTGAGGGTGGGGATGGGCACCATGTTGGGGCATGCCCTGGAGGCTGCAGAGCACTGGAGCTTTGCTTCCAGTGGGACTGGAGGCATGTTCTGTCACATGGATTCAAGTAACTGCCTTTGTCTTCCTTACCTCACAATAGGTTTTGAATTTATGACACTAATTTAGTGACCTCTTTTTGAATTCTGCTAGTGTAGGATGGTTATTTCCTTGAAACTACAAGAAATTGTCAGTATTTCTCAACGGCAGAACTTTTATCGCAGATGAAAGCCGAGCTCTGTCTGGGATATGTGCCACTTCCATTGCCTTGTCAGGGTTTTCTATGCCCAGTGAGGTGAGCCAGGGTCTTCCCGCACAGTTCACAGCTCCGGCGCCAGAGCCTGGCTCCAGCCTTTGAGACACACTATGGAAGTCCATTATCCCCACATGAATCCTGGAGCTCAGAACAGAATCCTAGGCCCTAGTAAGAAAATGAGTGGCAGAGTTTGGTCTGCGCTGCAGGTACAGGCAGGTCCTGGTAAAGCCCTGTGTGCTTTCTCTCCACGGTCTTGTGACGGTGCCTTAGACCTTACACCCAGAGCACAAGCCTCTATGTCTCCTAGCTGGAGACTGGAATCGGCGCTGGGCTCCATCTTAGCTCGTTTTCCAAAGGAGGTGTTTCCCCCAAAATAAGACCTAGCCAGAAAATAATTGGCCTTGAAAACCAGAGAGGGAAAATGCCAGCCCTGTCAGCCTCATCTTGCTTACCTATGGCTGCTGTTCTCACGGGTGGCTGCTCTGAGGTGGGTTCTTGAGTCTTGTCGACAGGCTTTGGATGAGGGGGAATCTTGAAAGATCCCAGAAAGCGGGTGGGGCAGAGTAATGAGGGCCCCTGCAGATTGCTGCTGGAGTTCTTAGGATGAGCATTCTCCCTGGAACATTGCATGCACAGGCTGCTGCAGTTGGCCTCATTTCCCAAGAATACACTGCTAGACAGAACCTCCTCGTGTGCATGCCTGGTGCTTGATGTACTGAGATGAGAGATCTTAACACTCGCTGTAGCATATGTATAGGTTGTCTTAAGTAGTTGCTATTTTGTTTAAATGCATTTTAATTTAAATTTTTCATATTTTGAACATCCAAGTTGATTACTTGAGTTAAATGCTAAGCAATATTTTTTGCTAAATTTCCTGTTGCCTGGGGAGCCAGTGGAGAATGCCCTTTCTGAGGTCTGAATGTCCTTTACAAGGAAGGCAGTAGTCACTGCCAGGTTAAGGAACTGCTGCATGTTAAGTTGTTCTCGTTTGCTGCAAGCCTGGCAGGGCTCCCAGGGGACCCCTGTATTTGGGGCAGGGTAATGATTTCATTTTCAAAGCATTAGAGCAGAGGTGGCACCTATGTTATTTTTCTTTAAGACAAAGGATGTTTATGTAGGAGTTGTTTTTTCTAAACCTCAGTACTTATATTTAATTGTAGTGTTGGCACTTTGTGACAAAAAGTAGGTTTGGGGTTGTAGTTTGGGCCCTCATCTCTAAGAGGTTCACCATTACCAAGTTAGAGGAAAAATAAGCTGGGTGAGATGAGCTGTTAACTGTGACTGCCTCACAAGTCTTTGTAATTGCCATTATTTTATGTTGGCAGGGTTTGTGTGACTGCTCTGCTGCTAAAGTAGCTTAGTAAGTAAGCCTTGTCACTCCCACGGCATCGTTAACTTTTCTGAATCGATTCCTTTTAATAAACCGGAAGTGCCTCCGAAACTAGATAGCATTTCCCTTTTCATACTAACGCAGAATAATGTACAGTAGTAGATAAACATTTTAATCTCGGGAAAGCATATTAGTTTTCTCCTTTTTCTCTGTGAGGACTAATTACGGATTTACCATCATAGACTTTTTTCCAGCTTTTTGATGGCAGTATGAAAAGTTCTCTTGCCACTGCTAACACATGGGGCGCTGGAGAGGATGCCCACCTGGCTGCCCCTCACTGTCTTTTCTCCTCCCGCAGCACAAGTGGAGGTGCTGTCAGCCGCCCTGCGTGCCTCCAGCCTGGACACCCACACGGAGGCTGTCGGCATGGAAAAGAGCAGCGAGCTGCAAGATGAACCGGGTATAAATGAGCTACAAAATTGTAAAATAAATCAAGATGATTCTGTGCCTTTAATCAGCGATGCTGTCGAGGTAACGAACCCAGTGGCGTTGACTGATGGGAGCAGTTTGAGTCTGGGAGTCTGTTGTCAGGGGATGTTGCAGCTGATCATTTCCTAGTTAGCACATGCCATCGGCAGCTCTTCTTTTGCATGAAGTTTTAAAAGTCCTAGTCCTTGCCACCTCGTGTCCTTGTGACGCTAGTGTCACAGTAAACGCCTGGAGGCGTAAATGCCAGTGCCGTCTATATGCCCGTCCTGCTAGTCTCAACATGAACGTAGCTCACTGCAGTGAAATAGTCTTACTGGAAACAAAGCCCTTTATCAAGAATAATTAACTCTTCCCTTTTCTTTTTGGAGAGGTGCTTTGTTTCTGATCGGACCATTTCACTGCAGCGAGCAACACAGTATTCTGAGCAGAAGATCGGGACTTGAGGCCATGTTGCGGAGGCCAGTGGCATTATCTGGACTCGAGTGTGAGGGTGGGTACTGTTCTGGCATCGTCTCTGCTGCACAGGTGTAGCTGTTCGTATGCTCTTTCCCTCGTTTCCCACCACAGCCCTTTCAGACCAGCGCTACCGAGTGTCTGTGTTTCTTCCCCTGCATTGCATAGACAAGAGGGGACCCCCCATTCCTTGCTGAAAGGCAGTGGTCCCAGAGCCTGGCCACATGAGTGACAGATAGCTCAGGACAGAGACCTTACACCTCAGCGCTGGCAAGAGGATTCTTAATGCTGTAGTGCATTTCTGTTTTGTTTTTCATTAGCTGACATCTAGTGTATTAGAAATGTGTATAATGATAGTGCTTTGGACTGAAACCTTGACTATTTACTGGGTATTTTTCTTTATGTCTGCATTTTGGAAGGTTTTTGTTTACTTTTTGTATAATGTTTGTGAAATTAGACATTAACAACCAAGAATAGAAGAAAACTACACATGACACCCAATGGTCTCTATGATAATTGAAAGAATGTCTCGGTATCACTTTATAAGTGAGCTAATTTGAGAAATTTAAACTATTTCAAAATTACTTTCAAGTTACTTTTGAATTTCAAATTTCCTTTCAAGTTACTTTTCATTTTTTGAGAATTCAAGTTGATTTAAATCAGGAGTTACGAGGTCTTAGGTATATGTATAAAATAATAAGAACCTGCACTGATTGCATGCACTGTGTGTCTGTCGGACAGTCTGGAAGGTGAGTAGACTTGTAGGATAGCTGAAGTGAGATGTGGGGCGCAGCTCCTGAAGTAGCACTCTCTCCTCACAGAGCATGGGCCCTGCCCTCCACTACATCCACAGTGACTCAGACGTGAGCACCAGCAGCAGCCTCAGCCCGGATGAGGAGAGGAGATCCAAAGTGCAGGCAAGTGCCAGGCACCCTCCTCCCTGCTGGTTCTTCTCCCTCTTCTGTAGCCTGTTTCCTACCTGTATTCATCTCTGCACAGAACGAGTGTTTTCATGATAGACTGAGGTGTCACTTGGAATAAGAAAATGCAGATAGTGGAGAACTACACATAGGCACAGATCTTCCCCAGCCGCATGGGGTCTAGACATACAGCAGAGGCCTCCTCTGTTTCTCTTAAGATAGCTACAAGCATCCCACACTACCAGGTCTTTGCTCATGCCCAAGTCACCAAGAGTTCTAACATGCGGCTCTGGTTTCAGGACTGAACATGTGAAACAGCTCGAAGCCACTGTAGAGTGCAGTGAACCCTGAATCACAGTTCACCTTCAAGGACTCGAAAGTGGGGAGGGCGAGTCAGGAATCATTGGAGCACCCTTTGTGCTTTTCTTTCTGCTTGTGAAAAATGCACTGTGAGACTCTCACACGTGCAGCCCCAAAACTCTGATCCATGAGCCACAGCCCAGCACCCCACGGCTGGCTCCTCTGTCACACGTTGGCTGTGCACACTTCGCACAGCCGACATTGTGACAGGGGAGCATTGATACCATGTGGCAGCGCACCATGTGTCATGGTCCTCAAGCGTGTGGCTTGCTTCTGAGACTGTGTTAGTACCAGAAGTAGATCTCATAGGTCAAATCATGCATGTGCTTACTTTTTGTTCATCTTCTTACTAAAAATGGAGTCAGTATGCATAATTTTAAAATATGCTTTTCCCCAGCTGTACTGTACAGATGCTCTGGCAGTACGTAGATTACTGCATGGTGTAACAGATACCTCTATCTGATTGATTTTTTTATATGCAGCACAGGTGAGAGGCAGGCAGTGGTGTCTATTGCTCTTCTCCCCAGTGGCCACTGCACTTCCTAGGAGCAGCATCGCACTGTGCTTGGCACACACGGCAGCAAGCTGTGTGTCACTGCTGCTTTTCTTCACACTCCACATGCGTTTGCTCTGATGCAAACCACACTCTGGGGTGTGTGGCTGTTTTAAGGGAAACTAGTTGCCAATCATGCATGGAGGACCTGTGTTCCATGTTTGTGGTACACGCGCCAACTCTTTTGTGGTAGCTGTTAACTTCAGTAATTCAGGACTTACTGGCTGTTTCCCACGTTAAGATTGCATTCATCGTGGTTCTAGAGTTGCTTTTAATTCTGTGTTTTCCCTAGTGCGTGTTTCCTCTGTCAGGTACGTGAGCACTGACCTGTTCAGATCCATGTGCTGGAAAGTCCTTCTGCCCAGCTTGCCTCACACCTAAAGGCTACACTGTCACACTGTCCTCTGTCTCCCCCAGGACGTGGTGCCTCAGGCCCTGTTGGATCAGTACTTGTCTATGACTGACCCTTCCCGTGCACAGACGGTGGACACAGAGATTGCCAAGCACTGCGCATACAGCCTGCCTGGGGTGGCCTTAACCCTTGGCAGGCAGAACTGGCACTGTCTGAGAGAGACCTATGAGACCCTGGCCTCCGACATGCAGGTGGGTGTGGCACTGAGGGGCGGGGATGGCACCTTTCCGGGTTGGCTGGCAAAACCCAGAGAACCGCTTCAGGGCTTCCAGCACCTACCTGCTGTCACCAGGAGGTGTGTGTGGACAATATCAAAGTCATTGCAGCTCACAGAGTTCGGCTTCTCAGCCTTCCTCTAACACAGCTGACACGCCTGAGTTCCTAGCTTAGAACGTGTATATGATCTAAAGTTGGTTTGCAGATTAATTCTTCTAAATAAAAGATATGATGTCCCCCTAGAAATCCTAGTATAGGGCCTATTTGATCCTAGACCCCAAAAGATCTTCCAGCCTTCAGAGACAGGATGGCGGGATTTATTAGCACTGCCTTGTTGGCATCCCTGTGCCAAGTGCTAAGTGCAGACTGAGCCATGTTTATTCTGTTCCTGTGCACCACCCACTTCAGAAGAGCATCCTGAAAGCCACTGTGTCTGGCAGCCAACTTTTTTTTTTTTAATTTGACAGTATTTGAGGTTGAACCCAGGACCTTTGCACTGAACTGCAGTCCCAGCCCTTTAAAAAGTTGGGGAGATTGTTTGTTTGCTTGTTTGTTTGTTTTTGGTACTGGGGATCGAGCTGACCACCTTGTGCTTACCAGGCAAGCACTTAAGCCACTGAGCTAAATCCCCAGCCCAGTTGGGGAGTTTTTGTTTTAACTTTGAGATGGCGCCTCACCAAGTGGCCCAAGTTAAGCTCAAACTTAGGATCCTCTGGCTTAGCCTCCCAGAGTGCTGGGTTGTGTGCCTGTATCACTACACATTTTCTAGCATCTTTTTGTGGCTCTCTTCCTAGGTTTGGTGACCTAAAACCTCCCCAGGTTGCTATTAGGTCTGGGCTCCAGGAACCAAGAATATGCTCCTCTTGCACAGAAAGCTGGTCTTCTAGTGAAATCGAAAGTGGTCGGTCAGATTGTTACACTGATAGGAATCATTTTCCTTCACCCTGGCAGAGCTCACTGCGTTTTTCAAGGAATCAGTGCTGTGGACTCAGCACATGGGCAGTGGAAAGCAACCTTGGGGGCCTGCACCCCAAGGTCAGGTCTGGGCGTGAGTGCCAGGAAGGCTCCATGTGGCAGAGTCTGTCTCTGCAGTCGCCTTCCATCTGCCTTTGCCCAGCTTAGGTGACAAATTCAAGTGTATGCATTTAATCCAGTGCGGGGGGCGAAACCCACACAGGCGCAGAGTTAGACTGAGGGACACATCAAACTAGAAAATTAATGCAACAGGGAGGAAAAAAACGGATTTGTTGTTTTGGGGGTTCTGTCTTTGTTTTGTGAGACAGAGTGGCAGTGCACAGCCCAGGCTGGCCCTGAACTCCTCATCCTTCATCTCCCTGCCTCTGTCCCCTGAGTGCGGGGCTTCCAGTTGTATACCACCATGCCCGACTCAACACATTGGTACTTGGAAGATTCCTCTTAATGTATTTTTGTTTAGGCATTCTTTTCCAAGGGCCATTCACAAAAGAAATTTTCTTGTTTTTCTTTAAGTTGCCAGTTTTGTACACACAAGTTTTGGGCCTTTTATCCCAGAAGGGCAGACAGGAATCCCAAGGAAGTGGGGCAGTGCCAGGTGGCCTTTGATACACGCAGGGGTCCAGGAGCCCCAGGGATCCAAGCTGTACAGGGCATTGATTCCTAGAGATAGCTTTCTTCATAAGGGAAAATGACGACTCTGAAGTGATTTAAAGAACTTGCCAGCTTTTTGACATGTAGTCCATTGTGCTGTAAGTTTGGAGTGAACAATGCTGAGTCCTGCGCGTCCCGTGGCTCAGCTCACTGACTGGCTCTCCCTCTGCAGTGGAAAGTGCGGAGGACCCTGGCCTTCTCCATCCACGAGCTCGCAGTCATCCTTGGAGACCAGCTGACCGCTGCAGATCTGGTTCCAATTTTTAATGGATTTCTAAAAGACCTCGATGAAGTCAGGATAGGTGTCCTTAAACACTTGCATGATTTTCTGAAGGTAAATTTTAAATTCTTTTGTGTAGAAACATAAAATTCCATTGTAAACTAAAATCTCTTAATTTTGTGATAGCAAGGGTTCTTTGTGCTCATTTGTAAGGACGTAAACCAGTGCAGTAATGGTAAGGTACAGCTTTGTAAAGACAAATAGATCAGGTTAGCTTTGCTAATGTCATTTTAATTTAAAAACAATTATGCTCACATTCATCTTTAAATATTAGGCTGTAGAAATGAATATTGTACAAAGATACATTAGAAATGTCCACAACCTTCACTGGTGGCCGAGTGTGGTGCTTTGGTGTTCTCACCCTCCGCCATGAGGGCCCCCACCCCACCCCCCGGCCTTAATGAACAGCTGGCACCAGGAACACACTTGTTTCTTAGACTTTCACTTTGGACTGACCACAGCTCTTAAGCTAAGCTATAGTTTTAGTGTATGTGTGAGCACATCTTTGAGTTACACAAGTAATCATAATTATGGGGTTTTTCTAAAGTTACAGTAATTTATAGGGATTGTATTGAAATTTCTTTACGTGTTCCAATGACTTCTTTTATGGAGGCCTTGCATGTAGACGTAGTATCTCTCTGACCAGGCCTCTGTTCACCCAGCCTTTGGTTTCTCCAGGCCTTGGGCCCTGGATGCTGGTGACCCTGGCTTGTTGGCAGATTCATCACCCATACGGGCTGCCGTGGGTCTTTCAGAAGATGTCATGTGGGGGTTTCCACTGTGAGCCAGAGTTCTGCCCTTGTGAGCCACCCCCCGCCCCAGCTCTGCAGGTGCCTGTGTCCCTGGAGCCACTCATGCACAGTTCTGGCCGTGTGGCTCACACCACAGTGATGGCTCCCACACCCTCTTGAAAACTTTCTAACATTGGTGTGGACTCCAGGCCTTCCTGTTCCTGTAAAGGCGGAAGTCACATCTGGGTCTGGGAACCCCGGGAGGTATCTCGTGAGTCTGTCCATCTGCCCGCCCTCTACAACGCATCTTTCCCCCACTGGCAGCCCCAGTCCTCCTGAGGTGCTGCTCTGTCCCCTGCGTGTGCCATGTCCTTCTCGGGAGGCAGGCACTAAGGGATCATGATTCACTTTGGTTTGGTTTGACGTGATTGGGTTCATCTCAACTGATGCACAGAAACATGAGACCTGTTAGCGGCTGTCATGAGCCGCTTCAGCCCAGTGCACCTGGTGTGTGTCCAGCCGGGAACCTCCCCCACCTCGGTTCACACTGACAGGAGCGACTGCCCGTGCCTTCCTTTGCTCTTCCTCACTTCATGTTTCTGCTTCCCTCAGGAGGAAAGCTGTTCGTAGTGGCAGTGCACTTAGTCACTTGCTGGGCTCAGGAGGCCCCGGCCCCCTTGTCTGGCCCTGTGTCACTAAGTGGCAGGCCAGGCCTTTCCACACGGCCGCACACAGCCCACAGCTGGGCTCATTCTGCTGCATAGCAGGCATGAGGCTTCTTCCTGGAGATGGCACAGCTACTCTCCACACTGTGACAGCAGCTTCTCCCCTCTGCATTGTCACCCATGGGGTGCCGCACAGTCACCACCTGGGTCAGACTTGGGACAGGAGTGCACCTCATGCAAGCTGTAGGGACATCCCGGGGGAGGTCTTAGGGATTTCGGGGGCACTCAGGTGAGGAATACAAAAGCATTAAATACAGGGTCCGTCTGTTCTGCAGCCACCTAGGGAAAGGTGTGACACGCGTACTTGTCCTGATTAATAAGGGTGCTTCTTTGTTGCTGCAGCTTCTTCATATTGACAAAAGGAGAGAGTATCTGTATCAACTCCAGGAGTTTCTGGTGACGGACAATAGTAGGAACTGGCGCTTCCGGGCTGAGCTGGCCGAGTAAGTCCTGCAAGTGCCCAATGGGGGGGATGTCCTGAGATTTCTGTGCCCTATGACTTTAGTGCTAGTGTGTTCCCCCATCTGGTGTCTCTCCTGTCACCCAGTCCTGCCCCCATCAGCCAGGAGTGCAGTATCGGTTTCAGTGTGGGTGGCCTAAGTCCTTCCGCTCAGCCCTTCACTGACCTGCGCTGCACAGGTAGGGGCTCACATCCATCCAGGGTAGTTGGGCTGTCCAGGAAGTAGGCACAGGAGCATCTAGTGGCTTCCACTGTCTGCCAGCCACTGTCGGTCTTTTAAAGGACCTCTTGGCACAGGGGTTAGTGGCAGAGAGGATTCACATGGTGCCAGCCAGCCGGGCCACTAGCTGCGGCTTGAGCTGTGTCTCACCCAGCATATGCAGGGGTGATCTGAGTGTCACACTTCTCCAGCAAGGGCTTGGCTCCTGGGGAGCATTGTCATGGGCACTGCAAAGTCCTCGCTCCCCTACAGAGTACGGCAGACTGTCCTGCCCCACTGGGCTGCTGTCTCACAGAGACCCCCTCGTTGGGAGGTGGCACGTCCCCGGGTGTCCTTAGCTGTGACTAGAAATTCGCGTACCTCCCAGCCTGTCCTGTGTCTCGATGTTGCATGCTGTGACGTACAGGAAGGGGCTTGTCTGACCCAAGACTTGGGCTGCCATCACTTGGTGACAGAGTGCTGTGGAGAGGCAGAAAGGAACTGGCCTCTCACCAGCCCCTTCAGACCTCACTTCCATCCACTCTCTCTGGATGGTCCCCGTCCTCTCAGGACAGTGACACTGGGGACCGGGTATCCAGCACATGGACCTGGGGAGGCACCACGTCCACACATAGCAGATGAACAGTCTCATAGCCATGCCAGGCATGGAGGCAGAGCCCTGGCATTCTGGCTGCTCGGGGGGCTAAGGCAGGAGGATCACAAGTTGAGGCTGGCCTGGGCAGCTTAGTGAGACCGTCAGGGAAAGGCCGGGCTGTAGTCGGGGGCTCTAGCGCATGCCCAGCACATGCCCAGCACACATGGCCCCTAGGTTCAATCCCTGTCCTGACAGCCCTGTCCTCCTCACGGGCAGGGAGTGGGAGATGCTTGTGAGTCTGCCCGGTGCCCTGGCCCATGCTCGCTGGGCCACTGGCTCTTTGGCGCCTAGGGTCATGTGGTGTCTAGAGGCTGTCCACATGCATGCGGCAGCTAAGCTTTCACTGTCCTCATAGACAGCTGATCCTCCTGCTGGAGCTGTACAGCCCCAGAGACGTGTACGACTACCTGCGCCCCATCGCACTGAACCTGTGTGCAGACAAAGTGTCCTCCGTCCGCTGGATTTCCTACAAGCTGGTACGTTGTCGCTGCGTCTCCATGCGTCTGAGGGCACCTGTGTGGGTCCTGAGCAGGCACCCCTCCCTCCCGCTGCTCCCCACAGGTCAGCGAGATGGTGAAGAAGCTACACATGGCCTCCCCGCCGACTTTCGGCACAGACCTCATCCGGGAGCTGGTGGACAACTTCGGCAGGTGCCCGCGCTGGTCAGGCCGCCAGGCCTTCGTCTTCGTGTGCCAGGTGAGGCCTCTGCATCACTGCTCTGCCCTGGCCAAGCACACCCTGTCCAGTGCCCATTTCCACAGGGCACATGGTGCAGGCCTGTAGACCACATGGGCAGGGAGGCGTCCCTTTCTAACCTGTGTGTTCCTAAATGACACGAGCTGGCCCTGCCTGTGGGAGGAGTGCATGGCTGGGCCCTGTGTGCCATGCGTGCTGGCTTGTTGAGTCAGGGCAGGCACATCTGCCCCTGAAGGTCCAGTGAGTTTCGGTTGACCCACAGCTATCACCTGCCTACCAGGTGTGCCAGCACACATTCACCTGTCAAACTACATGTCACACACACCGGCCACTGTTCCCCTCCCAGCGGTGACACTTTTGTTCAAGTCTCAAGCGTTTAGAAAACTGGTTATCAAGTTGTCCCCGCACTCGAAACCCTGAACCCTCTCTGAAGGTGGTGCTGGCCACGGGCTGACCCCCTCGGCTCTCCCCACCAGACGGTCATTGAGGACGACTGCCTGCCCATGGACCAGTTCGCCGTGCACCTCATGCCACACTTGCTGACCTTGGCCAATGACAGGGTTCCAAACGTCAGAGTGCTGCTGGCCAAGACGCTGAGGCAGACGCTGCTGGAGAAAGGTGGGCGGTGCGGAGCATGCAGGCTGCAGGCCTGGGCTGGAGCAGGGCTCAGGGCCAGACTGCTGTGTGGCCCCAGAGCCTCGGGTGCATTCACAGCAGCTGATGCGTGAGCTAGGGTGGGTGGCACAGGCGGCAGTGACAAACCTCGGACAGCAGGTGAGGGCCACTGTGGTTCTCGCTGTGCACGGGGTTTTTGGAGAGGGATAAAGTGAAAGGGGAGGGAGGCCGGTCTGGCTTAGGCAGGGAGCACATCCCACTGCCGCCGCCACCGCCACCGCCACCGCCTGGAGGCGGGTTTTTCCTTTGCTGAGCCAGCTGATGTGTGAGAGCCCCAGTGTAATGAGTGAGCTGTTCCCAAGTGCCCACTTAAGTGTCCTGAGATTTTTGTGTCATATGGACAATCCGTAGAAGTCTCAGTCCTCTAGTGGGGCTCTTTCTCTAGCATATCACTGAGTGACTGTTGCTGGCCGTGTCCTGTGTCTTTCTGTATGACGAGCACTTGTTACGCTGGCCCTAACCTGAGCACTGTCATGTCATTGCCAGAGTACTTCCTCACCTCTGCCAGCTGCCACCAGGAGGCCGTGGAGCAGACCATCATGGCGCTGCAGATGGACCGAGACAGCGACGTCAAGTACTTTGCCAGCATCCACCCTGCCAGCACCAAAATCTCCGAAGACGCCATGAGCACAGCCTCTTCGACCTATTAGTCAGCCAGCCTTGGGCGTGCGCCAGCAGGGGTGCCCGACTCGCGGCTGGGGCTCCGGCTCGGCCTGCCCGAGGTCATGGTCAAGAGCGAGTAGACGCTGTCTCACCTTGCCTGAAGGGAACAGCATTTCTCAGCGGATTCTTCTGTCACCAAAGCCTTAACTCTCCTGTCTTCCTGACAGACACTTGAAGGGCGGAGCGGTTTCCTCCTGGGCGGGACGAGGCCCCGGAGACTGGCAGGCGCGCTCCGCTGGGTTCCCACACCAGCCGATGAGTGAATTCTTGCAGCCTGAGTGACGCACACTGGACAACGGGGAAGACCTGCAGTGTCAGCCCCCTGCCCGGCACAGCTGCGGGGCTGGTCCAGACGGGCGGAAGTGAGATTGGCATGGATTTCTCCAGAGGGCTTGACGCTAACACTAAAGTAGAATCTGATTTTAACTCTGAAATGCAGCATATTGCTGTGCACTTTTGCAGACTGTTTGCTCAGTATCTCTGTCCTGGTTTTCTCATGCTGGTCATGACCGGAAGGAAAGTCCTCAGCGTGGCTGTCAGGGTTTTGGACTGGATCATGGTCTGCTCCGAGGTGCGACTTCCTCCACACGCTGGGCGTCTGTGCGGCCGCCCGGGAGTGCTGTGGTCCTCAATCATGCTGTCAGAATGGTTGTGGAACAAGTTCTCTTGTCCAAATAAAATCTATTAATGACATCTAGAAAGAGATGCACACTTGTTTTGTGTCTGTGAATAAACATGATTGTGACCTGTTGTCATGACTCAGTAGAAAGCAGGGAAGGCAGACTGCAGTGTCTTCCACCTGGTGCAGCTGTCCCTGGAAACATCTTTGTCCTAGGTTGGGGCTTGGGGGGGCACCCCCTGCTCCCCAAAGCCATCAGCCTCTGCTGTGAGGTCTTCTGCTCCCCAAAGCCATCAGCCTCTGCTGTGAGGTCTTCATCTGGAATGCAGCTCTTAGCAGTGGGTGAGGGCATGTGGCAAGCAGGGCTTCACTCCACACATGTGCAGGGAGGGAGTTGTGAAAGACGCAGGCTATGGCCTGTGGGGCCCATGCCTGTTGTGTCTGCACCCCAGCCCCAACACCTGCATCCTGGGGACGCACAGAGACCGCCTTGGGTCAACAGGCAGGGCTGTAGTGCAGGGGGACCTCAGATTTCCCCACATGCTGCTACTGCAGAGACTTCTGCCTGCAGACTTCAGTTCTGAGGGGGACATGGGAGCCCTGCACTGCACTTCTGACAGCAGTGGCAGTGACCACTGAGAGGCAGGCCCTTGAGTGGCTTCCTGCTGTCCCCACGTCTCACACTCAACACTAGGAGGGAGGTGCACGGCAGCTAAGCTGTTCCAGCCATGTGGCATGCAGGCATGGCCAGGGTGGCCAGGCACAGGTGTGGGAGCTTGTGGGTCGCCCAGGGACTCCCCTATCATGGGCTCTGTTGGCATGGGGTCTGCTAGGAGAAACCAAACTTGCAGAGCAGGTGCAGACAGCTAGCCCCTTGCCCTCCCCACTCCCACAGAGACGACAGCAGCAGGTGGCCAGTACTGGGAGGCACGGCTCTGGGGAGCAGCCAAGAACGAGGAAGCCATCAGCCAGCCTATGTGCATGGTAACCTCTGACCCCGCCTTACCCTCCAAGGGGACATGATGCCCCACACTGGCCTAGCCGGTCCCAGGTCTGGGTGCTCCTCCTCAGGGCCCCACAGCTTGTGACTCGGGGAAGCCCAGGGCATCGCCACCTGCATCTCACTGCTGTCCTGACACCAGGAAACTTGACTTCCTGGCTGATTAGACGGCTCTACGTGACTTTTGTCCGAAGTCCTGCAGCCATCAGGATGGGAGCCTACCTGGATTTTCCCAGAACCTTCCAATGCCACACAGCAGCCTGATGAGTCACCCTGCAGCAGTGGGGCCTCGGGCAGTACCAGCTGTGCTGGAGCGGACACCTGCAGGAAGGGAAGGCAGTGGCGGCCCAAGGCCCTGGGTCCTGTGCAGAGTCCCCTGGGGTAGGCTTGAGCCAGGAGCAATGCTCCCCATACTCACAGCTGAGCAGCGGCCTCACGATGCATGCTGGCTCGAGCCAAAGAACCTGGATCTGGAAGAAACAGAGAAGACTCTGTGGCTTCTTAGTTCTCCTGAACCCCATGCTCAAGGCAGGAGGCCAAGGCGGGCCCTTTCCTCATGCAGGGCAGGCTCCTAGGAGGGAGGCCGATCCTGACGCAGCTCTACTATCCCAGAACCATCTTAACAGACGGGCTTTGGCCTTGGGAACACTAACCACGGACAGTCTGGCGGTGACTGAGTTTTGTAAAAGGAAGGAGTTTTCTGCAGTGATCATCATTAAGCCACGTGTCCATTTCCTACAAAAAATTGGTTTGAATCTTGTCCTGTAGAAATTATTTTCCTTAAAAAACCTTAGGGCTGGAGTGCCACTCACGGTGAGCAGACACTTGGTGTGTGTAGGCCCAGGCTCCATCCCTTGTGCCCGAGATATAAAACCCCTGCCACAGAACACCATGCGGGTTTGGCTGTTGAGTTTCTGGCTCCGTGTATGTTTAGAGCACTGGCAGGCTTCTGCCTAGCATCCTTTTATGTCACATCTTGCTCACTTAAATTTAGCAACACTTGCTATTTGCAGGATTCCATCAGGAATTTTACCACAGGAGTGTTTGACCCCAATTTGCTTTGTTTAGCACTAAGGCATCGGTAACCTCACTGACCAGACACAGGGAAGTGGTGACTTAACAAAGATCACTAAATAAAATGTATTTTTAGCACAGATAGCTGCAGGGAAAACCTCATGGAAGCACTGAGTCCCTCAGGGAAACTGACCCATCCTGAAAGCCGTGATCCCAGGGCTCAGTGACGCAGCTCTGCAGGACTCACCGCTAAGATGGAAAAGCAGCCGGCTGTCTAGTGACAAACACTGCAATTTCTAAAGAGAAAAAAGCCTATGAAGAAGTCACTGTCACTCCAGATCAGCCAGCCCACCCCAGAGACACTAATCCAGGGCCTTACTCCTCTGAACTGCACACCCAGGGCCATCCTGAGCCACTGCTGTCCATGGGCCAGGGAGCTGCTGAGGAGGTAGGGGAACCCCAACCCCAGCCAGAGGAGGGGGGCAGACAGGAAGGGCAGAGCCAGCAGTCCTGGGAGCTTGGGAGGCTGTGAGAAACCTATACCAACTCCCCCCAGCCGGCTGGCCGCAGGGCACTCACACTCCAGAGACAATGCATACAAAAATACCAGGGTGTTTTTTTTCCCAAATGGCTGAATTTATTCGATCAATAATGGTTCTGGCAAAAAATTAGTTAACCAATCAGACATTTGTAATGAAATACTAATTTAAAAAACCCATGACACCTTGATAGAAATTAAGAGTTTACACAAACAGAAAAGAAAACTTCAATATTGCCAACAAATATAAAATGAATAAAATAGTCTGACAGGACAGCAAGGCATTTATGCATTTATATTTGACACCTGACCATATTTTCAGTCACCATAATATCTTCTCTCCAGATTTAAAAAAATAGTATGCTGATTTCTATAACAAAGCTTTTTTCGTACAAAAATCAAATAATGGCCAACAAGTCACAACAGTGCAATAGGTAGGATAAAAAACTGCATCAAACAGGTGCTGAAAATAAATACTAACTAGGAGGAGAAGAAAGAGAAGCAGTAGGAGGAAGAGGAGCAAAAGGAGGAGCAAGAAGAGGAGGAGGAGGGGGAGAAGGGGGGAGCCCTCACATGGTCCACCTGCAGCCCACGGAGCCACCCGAGCCCACTGCCCAAGCCCCAGCCATGGCCTCAGAGTGGGGCAGGTGAGGGGCAAGGCGGGCGCGCAGGAAAGGAAGCCCCTTTCCTACTGCTCCGTCAGGTCCCTTGGGAGTCCTTCAGGACTGAGGACAGGGACAGCAGAAACGTGTTTCAGCTTGGGCCGGCTGCTCCAGGCAGACATGCGCCTTCTAGCCCTGTCCCCCGCAGGGGCCGTCGGGGAAAGGGCTGGGGCTGGAGACACATCTCTGGGGCACCTCAGGGCGCCCGGCCAACTGCAGCCACAGGGCAAAGGCCTCTGTGGCCCCTGGCAGTGAGCCCCACAGCAGCCCCTGTGGCCACTCGGCCAGGCTGAGGGCTGAGAAAGGACAGTGTGACGGGGCCGAGGGCCACAGCGAGGGTGGCCAGCCGGCAGGAGAGGAGCGGCGCCCCCATCGCGTCGTCTGCACCGAGGAGGTGTGGAAGGCACAAGCGAGTGACCAGGTCTGCAGGGCCCTGTGGGCGACTGGCATCCCTGGTGGGCGTGGCCGGGACCTGGTTTGGTCCGCGTTGTGTCCCACCCCTCTTCCCCCCCCCCCAAGGATGAGAAAGAGATCCTGATTCTGCTGTGATAAAAAAGCAAAGAAAGACAATTTTTGGTTTAAAAAGAAGCCACTCAAGGGTTAAAATCGTTACTTTAAGTTAACGAAGAAAATTAATTTCCAATAAGCTGATACTATCTGAAGAGCATCTGTCGTGGCCCCCAAGGGCCCGCACCGCCTCTGCCCTGAGTCTGACCGGGAGCCTGCGAAGGTGAGGCCGGGCAGCCGCACTCAGATGGGCGTCTCCTTCCGCTCCCTGCCAGGCGACGGCTTGGCCTCGGCAGCACCTGCCCGCTGCTCCGGCTCCTCGTCCTCCGGTGCAGGCTCGGCCGGGGCCGGGGCGCGCTGCATCTGCAGCAGACGGAGCTGCACCCGCAGCTCGATGATGGCCTCGCGCTCCTCGTGGATGGCTTGGTTCAGGTGGGTGTTCTTGATCTAGGGAAGGGGACAGGGACTGAGGGCCTGGCCTCGGGCTGCTGCCATCCCGCCCCGCCCCGAGGCCCAGCCCGGGCCCTTTCCCCGGCGCAGGGGTCCCAGCCTGGCAGCACACTGCTAGCTCTGGCTCCCCGCAGCCTGCAGTCCCTGCTCAGTTCAGAGGTCACATGAAGGCCACTCTGGTGGGCGACACTGTCTACGGCTGGGGGAGAAAGGTCTGTGTGCTGAGGTCACACTTGGGGGCCACCCTGCTCTGGAAGGGAGGGACGCGGCCCACACCCACCTCCAGCTCCTCGTTCTGGCGCTGCAGGTCCTCCAGGATGAGCTGCAGCTCCTCCTCGTCCTCACTCTCGCTCTCGCTCTCCGACGAGTACTCCTCCGTCTCGCTGCGGCCGTGCTGCTGGCGGCTGGGGACGGAGGCGGATGCCGCACGGTGCTCTCCCCGACTGCCGTCCTACCGCGCACGCGCTGCCCACAGCCCAGGCGTGTGCCGTGTGCCCACTGCACCCTGAGGCCGAGCTCGGCGCTGCCCCTCCTCCCCGAGTGCTGGGGGCCATGAGCCCCCTGCTCCCTATTCTGAGGACCTGATAAACATGACACTAAAGCTCACTCGTTTCATCAGACTAATTCTCTTCCAAGGAAGGCTGAGAGCTGGAACCGTGTATGCCAGGGGAGGGCGTCAAGTTATGAAGCGGCCCGGAATGGGCTTACCCTGCAACCCTCCTGCCTTGGCCTCCTCCAGTGTGTGCCATACCTGTCACACTTAGTGAACATCCTGGAAACCTGAATAGCCCAGGCTCTCCTTACCTCTGGATCTCGGCGATCTCGGCCCGCAGGCGCTCGATCTCCTCCTTCTCGGCTGCGATCTGCCGGCGTAAGAATTGCTCCATGGCCAGCAGCTCCTCCTGCTCGGTGAGGATCTCATTCTCCTGAAACGAGGAGGAAGGGAGGGAGGCCGTGGCCCCTGCTGCCTGCGAGCTCGCGCCAGGACCCAGGCAGGTCCCAGGGACAAACCGCGGATGCTGCCCGGCCCCTCAGGAAGAGCAGTCCCCAGGCCAGGGTGGCCTGCCCTCCACCATGCTGCCAGGAACAGAGGATTCAGGGGACATGTGCCCAACTTCAGATCCCAGGAAAGGGCAGATGAGGGAACACAAAAAAGTGCAGAAACCACAGCTGCTCACCAAGGGCCACTGTCCACAGCCTGTCCCCAAGATGCGAGAGACAGGGCACATCCTGTGTAACAGAAGACCCCCATCTGCATCTGGCCAGGCCACGGGGGAGGGGTCAAGAGCAAGGGGAAAACCTCCCACCCAAACCCCAACCTGCATGGGAGGAACCAGGGCAGTCGCAACGCAGGAAGCAGCGGACTCTGCACACAGATGCAGGTCCCTGGCCTCCCAGCCAGACCACAGGGGCCAAGAGGCCGAGCCCTGGCACTGCCTCAGGAAGGCTGCGACCTCTGCTGGACAGAGCCTCGGACCCTACAGGCCCCAGGAGAGCCTCGTGCCCATCTCTGGGACTCCATTCCTCATCAGGCAAACCCCCAGGAGCTTCCAGCCCACAGCGGGCGGACTCCAGACACTCAGGAAGAAACACGAAGCTTATGTCCTGCCCATGCCTGGAACTCAGGGTCCTCGGGGCGCTGCTGTGTGCTGTGAGGGAACCCATCTCCCTCGACTACTTCCCTGCTAAGAACGAAGCCTGCATGCAGCTGCACAGCAGCTCCGTCCCAGCCTGCATCCTACATGCCAGGAACCCTGAGCTCAGTGACATTGGGCTGGGGGGATTTGCAAATCCTTCCTAAAGCCTGGCCTCACAAACAGGAACGAAGCTGCTCGGCCGGCCAGCCCGGGCGCCGAGGTGGGTGGTGAGGCAAGGGTTCCACAAGGAATAGAGCCCCAGCATCGGCAAAGATTCTGCAGCCGAGCTCCTCCAACTGTCACTTTTAAATAATTAAAAGGCTCGAAGAGGACACAGCTTACCTGGGCAAGCAGAATATTGATGACCTCTTCATTTTCATTCAACTCTTCTTTAGAGATGTCCTCTTTTGACAGGCTGGCGATCTCCTGAGCAATCTTGGTCTCGCACTCCTGCGCAGTGGGACAAGGACAAGGGTAGGTGGGCGGCCCATGGGTCACAGCTCCCCTCTTGCTCCGCAAGTTCACCGCTCATTTCCCAGCAGTGGGCAGAATCGCAGGGCCCTGGTGAGCCGTCTGGGCTCAGTCTGTGCTGCCCGCCACCTCTGGGACCTTAGGGGGTCACCCTGTGCACCAGAGGTGTTGCTCTGAGGCTAGGACTCAGTCCTGACAGCTGTGCAGTGGTCTGGGCACCATTGTGCTATGGAACATTCCGTCACCAGAGGCCCTGGGTCCCCACCCGCTGCCTCTCACCACTGTAACTGGTTTTCCTGGAGTTTTTTCCTGCTGTTGTTTTGAGGCAAGGTTTTTGTTTTTTTTTGTTTTTTTTGGTCTTTTTGAGACACAGTCTCATTGTATAGTTCAGTCTGGCCTTGAGCTCACTTTGCAGCACAGGCTGGTCTTGAATTTGCTGGCTGAGACAGGATCTTGCTACTTACTTCAGCTGGCCTTGAACTCACTATGAAACCCAGGCTGGTCTTAAACTCACAGTGATCCTCCTGCCTCAGCCTCCTGAGTACACCAGCAGGCCCGGCTCCTGAGGTTCATAGAAACCGAATCACTCATCACAGACTTCAAATCTGGCCTCTTCACTGAGCATGAGGCAGAGAGTCCTCCATGCTTTGCGTGTCAGCAGCTGCTGAGTAACATGCAAAGGCCACATGGCCAGAGCCAGGGCCCCTCCCCTGCAGCACAGAGGGCCAGGAGGCTCCAGAATGAGGCTGATGCTGTTGCACACTGCACAGCTTCAGGACAACACCCAGGAGTGGCACTGCTTACAGAAAACGCCACACTAATTCTCGCTTTTAGCCTAACATGTTATTCCTTAAAAGCCATGCACTCTGAAGCAGGGCAGGCGGTATATGCCTTGACCCCAGCACTCTGGAGGCTGAAGCAAGAGGACTGCTCAGAGTTTGAGGCCAGCCCGGGCTACATACCAAAACCCTGTCTCAAAAAAAAAAACAAAAAAACAAAAGCCATGCACTCCTCCAAGATGAAAAGCCCAGGGTGGAAACCTGTGAGCACTTTGTTAGTTAAGGAGCAGGCGTAAATCACAGCGTCCCGAAGCCTGGAAAAGGCTGTGGGAGTGGCTCAGCCCGCATGGGGGTGGGGGTCGTCACAAGAAACGAAGAACCAGAAACCCGGTGAAGAGCTAGTGATGCAGCCCTTCTCACACGGGCCGGCCACCACCCAGGGATGACTCTGTCCAGAGAGACCGAGAAGCAAGAGGCACCAGGGCCCAGGTCCTGTCTGGGCCCTTCCTGCCTGCTCCCTACCACTGACAGCACCTGAGGTGTTGGGCAACCCAGACAGCTGGGAAGCCCAGTTCGCAGCGCACCCCACAATGTGCACCACGCACAGCTAGCAGGACACGGGGTCTGAGCCTGCCTGCCCTGACGCTGGGCAAGGGGGGCAGCCGAGCAGGAAATGCACAGACCCATGCCTGCTGTCAAATCAGCTTTTTTTAATTAAATAAAATCTTCCTAAGTTAGTAAAGCACTGGACTGAGCACAAGTCCAGTAGTCTTGGCCGAGGGACACTGATGGACTCGCACACACACTCCCGAGGATGCCACTGAACAGTGTGTACAAGACCCAGCACAGACCAGGGCACAGCTCAGCGGCACAAGCGCCTGCCTGGCAAGCACGAGGTCCTCTGTCTGATTTCCAGCAGCACATGCTTTTCATACCGTCTTAAAATACGATGCATGGAAACGATAAATGAACTTACCTGTCTTTTAGCTTCTCTCAGCTTCCTCTTGAGGGCTGTAAGGATTCTTTGTACTTCCCATAATCTTTCTTCTTTAGATAAATCCTTCACCCCACCCTGCAGATCTCGATGTAAACAATTCAAAAGAAACTCCTAGGAAACAAAGGCAAGCCTGCTGGCACCCTGCCTAACGAGCGCCCTCCACAGGTGGAAGCAGCTACTTTTCCCGGGATCTGACAGGACTTGGCCTTGGCCGCCCCCCTGGAACAAGGCTGTGCCCCCCAACGGGCCCAGTTTCCCTGGCAGCACCGCGGCCCACAGAGCCCCGGCTGAGGCTGAGATGCCCAGAAGCTCTGAGCAGGGGAGCTCGGGACGCAGCAGCAGTGATCCGGTGCACTCGCACTGCTTTCTGACCGGGGGTTTCATATTTGACCTGACACACAACACTGTTTCTCATGCCGGAGTCGCAGCAGTAAACACGGCTACTCTTGGTTCTAGCCTGGGAATCGTGATGGCTTTAATTCTCAAACTTCAGCCTCCTCATGTGTAAAACATGGCCAAGAAAGCAACCTGCTCTAGACGAGCAAACGTTACCATGAGCCTGGCCAAGCTGAGCCCTCTTCACATTGCCTCACTCGGGAAACTGTCACCTCAACCCCGTGACAGAGTGCTTTTCACAAGAAGCACATCAGCTGGCTCAGGGGTGCAAGCCTGTAACCCCAGCACTCAGGAGGCTGAGGCAGGAGGACTGCTGTGCACTGGAGGCCAGCCTAGACTACACAGTGAGCTCACCACTACCCTGAACTACACAGCAACAGCCTATCCCGCTCCAAAACAAAACAACAAAAACATCAAGGCTGAAAGCCTCAAGCTACCGGCCTAGAGCCAGGGCGCTCCTATGGAGCACAGCAGAACCTCCAGGGGTGCTCTGATCTAAAAGCTTGTGCCCTCTGCCCACCATGCCCTGACGTCCGTGGCGGGCACAGTGTCATCCACATGGTGGCACTCGGAGACAGAGCCCATCATCCTGTCCCCAGAGCTTCCACCACAGGCAGGTACAGGGTGCACCTGTCTCCGAATCTCCTCCTTGATGCCGGCCTGGGTCTCGGGCAGTGTAGGCATCGTGGCCATGTTGGACCACCGCAGGGGCCTCGTCACCGGCTTCAGTACCACGCTTCCAAAGAGCTCCTGTACATGCGTGAAAAGCACGTACAGAACACGATTGCTGATCTGCAGGAAAAGAAAAAGATTTGCAAAAGAACAAAATTATTTCACCTGTATGCATCACACAGCACAAGCTCGTGCCCTGGGATGCCTGAACGGAAGCTCCCAGGAGGGACGACACAGGTAGCGCGAGCTGATGGCACATGGCCTGCCAAGCCACACTGGGACAGTAAGGACACTGTGGGCCATCAGGTCAGCTCTCCTTTCTGTCCTGCAGGGTCACTGACTAATCATGCTCGGGCCTTCTCCCCGGAGACCACATGAGGATGGGTGCAAGGCTGCAGAGGCAAAGCCGCCTGGGAACAGAGCCTGCGTATGACACCCGGGGGCCTCCAATGCCACCGCCCCCAGGTAACGGCAACACCTGCCAGGCTCTGGCACCCAGATCACCATCATTCTAGTTTGAAAAACTGGAAAAACACCTTGCATATAAAATGTAATCAACACAACAAAACACTCTTTAAAGAAAACATTCCTGTAACAGTGGCAATGACTTATACCAAAAAGGAGTTAAAATTCTAAGTATAACTATTACGTCCTGTTTTTCTTGTTCAGCCTATGGCATTAGTAGCTGCGTCACCTGGGCAGCAGCAAAGGAGGCCGATGTCAGCCACACAGCGCTCCCACAAGCCTCGCTCTCGGGCAGTCTTGCACTGAGCTACACCCTGGAGGTTTTTTGTTTTTGTTTTTGTTGTTGCTTTGTTTTTGAGACATGGTTCACTACATTACCCAGGCTGGGGTCTAATTTGTGGTCTTCCTGCCTCAGCCTCCTGGAGTTCTAGGATTACAGGCATACACTACTCTATGCAATTCCAAGATCTGCCTTTACAAATGAAACCCTCAATTCTTGACCAAATTAATGGAGGCCCCTTTGTATTGAGTTTGACCTGTCTGTGATATAAATAAGCAGTGATGCTACTTGATGAAATAACTGGATCCTTTAAAGCTGGACAGCTGAGCACTGTAAGCACAGGCACCCTGAGTTCTTCAACTGCTCATACCATCACCCAGAGCAGGTTTCTAAACTCTCCACTGGAATTTCCCATCTACATGCCAAGGGGCAAATGTGCTCCTTTATCTAAATGTCTACACCGTCCACCTAAGGAAGGAAAGGCCCTGCAGTCCAGCTGTCTCCCGTCTATCCTCTGGGGCTCTCTGTCACGGGGCACTTGACAGGCAAGGGCCAGTGTGTCTCAGTAGCACTGCGCTCACCAGGTATGTGCATAACCTGGTTCGAACCCCAGCACCACCAAAACCAGAAACAAAATGTCAGAAAACACCCCTGGTCTCCCTGGTAGTGCCAAGCTTGCAGAAGGTGGTACCTGCACGGTGGGGCTGAGCACAATGGAGATGTTCTGCACGTTCATCTTGGTCTCCAGCTCCTGGGCGATCACGTGGTCCATGTGCACGACCAGCCAGGAGAGGAGGAGGCCGTTGCAGTGGGGCAACTCCCTGAGCAGGCGCTGGAACTCCTGCACCTTGTCGCTCTCCGCGGCCCTCCCGCACGCCTCCTCGAAGCGCGGCAGGAGCTCTTTGGTAAGCAGGTTCTCCGGGAGGTCGCGCAGGTACTGCTTCAGCAGGCTGGCGACGGTGTTTGGCTCGTAGTCCTCTAGGTTGGGAGACTCCTCTCGGTCGTAGGCTGCCTTCAGCTCATCCACCTTCGATTTAATTCCTTCAGACATTCGAATGCAGGAGAGAAGACGGCGATGAGAGGGCAGCACAGGCGACCACAGCTCCGGCCCCTCCCGAGAGATGGGGACCGGTCAGGCCCACACTCATCTGTCGCAGAGACCAGAGGCTGGGTGATCCTCCCAGAGTACAGCCTGGGACATCAATGCCCACAGAGTCAAGAAGAAAAGTTCTGGAGGTGCAGGCAGCTATGCAAAAATTTAGGGGAAAATGACCCTGAATCCAAACTCAGCTAACTGCGCTTTCTAACTTGTCACAAGGCTGATGACACAAAATGTACCCTGGCTCATACTGACCATGCTCCCAAAAGTTGTAGGTGAATTAATTTTTAAAGTAAAATCTGCAAATACAAAAGGTGAGTTACCTATCAAAATGAATTCTTTGAACATTATTCGTCATTCCACAGTTCCCATCTAATTTCAATTTGAATTTTTAAAGTGTTTTCTTAATCCAAACAGCTGGAACAAAAAAATTACAGTGGTTTTCCTAAAATCAAACTGTTTGGCTTTTCCTACTGGACACAAAGAAACTCGAGCTGCAAAGTGAACGCGCTCTAGCACCACACTGGGGCTTCATGTCCACTGCAATCGCATGGAACAGGGCAGCCTGGTGTCACCGGTGGTGCAGCGACTGCTCACGCAAGCACGGGAGCAGCTCTGCACTCTGTGTCCCTGATGTCAGGCCGCGGAGCAAGGCCAGCGCCTTCCAGCAGCAGCTGTCCTGACCCGAACGCTGCTCGCGATCAGCGCAGAGCTCCCACCGGCCCCAGCATCCCGTGTCTTACACGAAAGCCTTTCCACAGTGTTACCATTAAATGTGTCATTTACCAACACTGACAGAAAGTGGCCCCATACCAAGTGGCTGCAAAAATAACAGTAATAATCTTTACACAAAATCTTTGAGACAAAAGTTAGAAAATTAATTTCCATTTTTTTATGAAAATGAATAAAACAAGATGAGTAATAACTAACTGAAATTCTGGGCAAAGATCTCTGTCAAATAGATACGTAGCATCTCATACATACAATGTACTTGTGTTAAATACATTCACTTTTCCACCCACAGTACCTACACAGCAAATTAGATTCTGTTCGGACAATTTGACTATGTTTTGTTTCTAGTTACTCTGGATGTATTATCAAAGTGTTTTTCCTTTAAAAGCTCGATATTTAAAGAATTCCAGTGAGGAAGGGAGAGTATCAGATAAACTTTAGTGAACAAAATAGAAAAATGTAGACAAGTAAATTAAAAAATAAAGAGTAAACTCTCTTTCACACCAGTGTTTTAACTTTCTGGCAGGCACCAGGAGTACTGTTTGGTTTGCAAGGCAAAAGTCCCCACCCAAGCCAGCTCTGGCTTCGGGCAGCACCCATCACTGGCACCAGGCCGTGCAGGTCCAGCCCTCAGCCCCCAGCCAGGAGCCCGTGGGCCGCCTATCCTGAGGACAGCGCACGTCAGAAACCAGTCAGAGACAGAAAAGGACCCTCTGAGCAGCAACACAGATATTTTCAGGAAAACTGCCCGACATGAAGTTTCCTCCTGGTCATTGGGATTGGTTGGGGATATAGCTTATACCATTACCGTTTAAATATTTTAAAAACCAGCTCATCATAAAATTTTCTTAAAAACCAAATACACACACTTGTTTAAAGTGCATTAGTGCTACTAAGGAATAATGCATTCAAATTCCCTGCCTAATAAACTGCATTTCCTCCAGCACTGTACCAGCACAGCCAAGATGCTCTTCCTTGACAGCTCTTTACCACCAGAGCGCACAGAGGTTTCCCCAAACATCACAACAGCCGCCCTCTCTCAGCCTGCGGGGGATGCGGGAACCAAGCGTCAGGAAGACCAGCTTCTCTGTCCATCCTCTGTGTGCAGACCTAACTCACGCTCAGCATACGGGAGACCCTCAAGTCCCTGCAGAGCCCAAGCTCTCAGTGTGGTGTGAGTGGGGGCACCCAGGCCTGCAAGGCTCCAAGGGAGGAAGAGGATGCTGCGCCCATACCTGAGACCCTGTAGATGCCCTCGCACCTCATGCCGTGCCTCTCCACATAGTCCACGCACTCCCGGAAGACGGCCGGCAGCCGCACGCCATCATACATCATGGTCCTGTCCACCGCGTCGGCCAGGGGGATCCCGAAGACAGGCCTGAAGCTGGGCGCGTCAACTGGAGGCCCCTCCGGCTCCTGAATCGGCTTCTTTTTTTTCTTCTTTTCCTTCCACTGCTTCACGACATCAGCTGCCGTCAAGTCCTTGGACTTCTTCTCTTTATGTTTCTCCTCTTTGTGCTTTTCTTCTTTATGCTTTTCTTCTTTGGGTTTCTCTTTTATTTTAAAATCCTTGTCCTTCTTTTTAGAGAAGCTGGGCTTCTTGAAGACATGGATGCCCTTGGACCTCTTCATCTTGGACGGGCTCTCGGCCTCGTCTCCAGAGCTGTCCTCCTGGAAGGCAGCATAGCCTTCAGCTGCCAAAGCAACGCAAGGAGCACACGTTAGACGACAGCTTACTATCAGACTGTCCCTGGGCTTCCCAAGGGGCCACACAACGGGGACCCCGCCTCAGCTCCCTGCACACCCTGCAAGAGGTGAATCTTTCAGCTGAAGAAGACTGCGTTGGCAGCGGCTGGCCACAAGAGGGATACAGGCGCTGGCAGGGATACCAGGTAGGAGGCCTGGTCTGTGTTGCAAGGTACATGTGCATGAGCCAAATGTCAGCACGTGTGCCAGGCTCTACACACCACAGGGCGCAACCCCATGTAGGTACACACAACAAAATGTATATGTGTACACACTCAGACATGTGACATTGCTCAGAGAAGCACACTCATTACAGTTGAGAACTGCAAACAGGGCCAGGGATGTAGCTCAGTGGAACAGAGGCTGCCTGGTAAGCACAAGGTCCTGAGTTTGGTTCTCAGTAACAAAAAAAAAAAAAGCCTGAAAGTAACTCAACCACCAAAAGCAGAGTGGATAAGTTCTAGCGTACTGGAGCAGGGAAACAATACCCAGAGAAAAATGAACAATACCACACGGAATGTGAGTGAAAGGAACAAATGTCATACTGGGCCAAAGGATCTGGGAACAAGAGGAAGGACACCCCCTTCCTGCAGGTCAGGCAGCACGACCATGGTACAGGAGCATGCACGCTGGGGCCCCCTCCCAAGTGCAGCAAGGAAGCTGCAGTGCCCACAGTGCTGTCTCAGGCCTGTGCTATGGTCCCACAGGCCACTCAGCCCATCAAGTTGTAACTCATTTGTGCATAAATTAAAAGCATCATGAAATCCAAAATACTTAAATCACCTTCTCTACTACACTAAAGATCTCCACTTAGACAACTCCCTCCTCACTGCCCAAGAGCCCGGATGAAGGTGTCCTGGTAGCTGCCTGGAACCACTGCATAACTACTTTCTTCATGACACCAACAGACCCACCCAGGAAAGCAAGACTATCAGGGCAGAATTCCACTATCTACTTTTCATATGTTATTTTGAATGATCTCTTCAAAAAATATCCACTGGAGGGGTTGGGGATTTAGCTCAGTGGCTTAAGCGCCTGCTTGGCAAGAACGAGGTCGTGAGTTCAAGCCCTGGTACAAAAAAAAAAAAAAAAAAAAATCCACTGGAAATTTGGTATTTTTATTTGTGAGATTAAGACCCTAAAATACAACTCCGGTGTCAAAAACTAAGACTGAAAAAGAAAAAAACAGAAAAGGCCAAACCAAAGTTTCTGACTGGATATATTTCCAGAATATTTACACCTGGTCTAAGGAAGTTGACCTAAAACATCTCAAAAGATGGAGAAAAACCGCACTTACTCCTTTTTTCCTTCTTCTTGAACTTCCCTTTCTTCTTCCCATGGTCCTTCTCGTCATCAGATACTATATCCGGGGGCTCGTGCAGGATGTCGTGGGGCGGCGAGGGCTCGCCCATGCGGTACAGGCCCGGGAACTTGGTGGGGCTGATCTCCTCCGAGCTGGGTGTCCGCGTCAGCGCGCTGCCATGCTCCACCCTGCGGTGCTCCCCGGGGCTGCTGGTGGGAGGCAGGAAGCACTCGGTCATGCTGGAGCCTTGACCGCAGAGGTTGTGGCCTCCGTGTCACCTGTCCATCACACACACCTGTGTGGAGAAAACATCCACGGTCACCAACCTCACTGTAGAAGCAGCAACTCGCCCCGCACCTGCGGGTCAAACTGTTCTCCCTGCGACCCTCTGGAAACGCCCTTCATCACTAGCTCGGATTCTGTCCCAGGCATGACTCGTGCCCAGGCTGAGGTGAGGGGAAGGCACTGTGATCCTCAGGTGTCAGAAAAGTGACCCGAACAGAATTCTGCACGACGGCACTTGCAGAGTACAGAGTTCTTTCAGAAAGAATCTGCCAGTGCAGAGGGCTTCATCTGCTTGCCAACCCACATCAAATCTTACTAGGTTTATGGCATGACCAAACAACCACGCGTAACAAATCCAAAGACCAGGATAGTGACAGCGAGCCTCAGAGACGAGTGCCCAAGCAAACTGCAACCCAAGCCCACTCACCTACCGCAAAGCACCAGCACTGCAGTGGGACCTGAACTCTGAGGTTTTAGTTTAGAAAAACAACTCAAACCTTAACAGCTTTTGTCTTAAAAGAAAAACAACACAGGTGCCTTGGGTTCACCACCACTGGACCAGTCCATGTCACTAATTCAGACGTTCAGTGGTGTGTTAATGATTCGTGTAACTCCAAATCACTGACTGCAGCTCTACATCCTGTGTGAGTAGACGGTTCACCAGGGTTGCTAGTAACCATTACAGTCTGTACAGCAGTTCTGCTAAAGGAAACCGATTTAACCCTGAAACACACACACAGAACAGTTTCCCCACAGCAGGCACCTCAGAGGGCAGAAGGTACACAGTCGGAATACCGTGTTGAGAAGCTACTTGGACCAGCTCTGTTCCTCCTCAAAGTCATTATGGTACATCACTGAAATACTACTGGAATCAGTTTTTCTCTCTGAATTCACTTTTAAGGTTATTGTGACATTTCAAAACCCCACAAACCACAAGTACCAAGTCTAATGAATCTAACTGTATACAAAGTCAAAAGACAAGTCAATGCAAGAAATTTAAAAATGAAGAGTGCTTACAAACCAATAAAATGGGAATAAATCAAAAAAAATGACACAGAAGATGTCAACAGACAATTCACAGAAAAGCTATTTATGTCTCACTAATGCATACGTGAAAACAATTTTTAGCTTCAGTGATCTCTTAAGCAATGAGTTGTCTGTTACCAGAAGGCCAGGAACTAAAAGGTCGGTAATGCCCAGGATGGGCAGGAGTGTGAGAGATGCCGGGATGTCTGCCACCATCGATGTGCACAGTGGCACAGTCAGATCACTGCCACCAGAATTTAAAATACGCTCTCTTACCCAGGAAGTTCTCTTTCAGGAACTTATCCTTCTGATAAGAGTTTTACAAGAATGCAAAAATATATGCATGAAAATATTCACTACAGCACTGAAAAGATGCACCTAAGGTGATCTAACTCGCTGCAGACAAAGGCACACACCAGGCCAGGCCACAGGCACACGTTCTCCGAGAGCGTCTCAGAAAGAGCCAGCCGGAGCTGCTGTGCAACAGCACAGCGGAGGCGAGCTCCAGCCCGGCAGAGAAGAAAAGAAATTTAACCACTGTTCCCTCCAAGAAGTATCGTGGGGAGGGGAATGAGCGTGGCTTTCGTACTTGTTCCCTTCTGTGCAGTTCATCTAAGACAGTGAACAGAGCCAACGTTCTCTCACACTCTGCGGTGTTAGACGGGCACCAGTCACGCGCGTGTCTGTCATCCCCCACTCAGGAAGACTGCTGCAAGTTCAAAGCTGATGTGGGGTAGAATGAGACCCTATCTCAAAAAAAAAAAAAATCAGTTTCAAAGTACTTAATATTAAAACCAATTTTTGCAGCATACTTCAAATACGTGAATGTATGTATAAAATGTATAGAGAACAAGAAAAGATTGATGATTATCTCTGAATTAAAAGACTGATTTTTTCTTGTGGGCATTTTAGAAATGTTCTACCATTTATATTACTGTTGTATAACTGATGTATTATATTAACACAACATGCATTAATTAATGTTTGCTTTTATCCTTAAAGGACTGATAAGCAGCACTTTACTTCTTTTGTTTTCTTTGTTAAACACTCTTTCGGCTGTTTTGTGCTACTAGGGCCTAAACCCAGAGGCACTGCCCCACTGGGCTATACCCCCATCCCTTTCTGAGACAGAATCTCACTGAGTAGCCTGGGCTGGGTCTCAAACTCACAACCCTCCTGCCTCAGCTTGCCAAGTAGTTGGGATTACAGGCATGTACCACTGCATGCAGCTTTGGCTATCACTGTCTTTTTTTTTTTTTTTTTTTAACAGGATGTCACTGTGTAGTGCAGGCTGGCCTTGAACTTGCTTATGAAGCCCAGGCTGGTCTTGAACTCACAGCGATCCTCCTTGCCTCGGCCTCCCAAGTGTTGCACTTACAGGTGTGCACCATCACGCCCAGCTCAGAGATCTCCTTCTGAAGTGCACTCTACTCCCTGGGATTCGGTGCCTCCATGAACAGAGGGAGCAGCTCAGGCACGCTTCCCACCTGTGCTCCTGCTGCCTTCATTGCTGATCCAGTCCTGCTGAGCTATATCCTCAGCCCACTTGCCCCAGGTTGGCTTCAAACTTGCCATCCCCTTGTCTTGGCCTCTGTGTAGCTGGGACTACCAGGTCCTGGCTTTGTCCCCGCATTTATATTTGGCTAACTCATGCTCTCTGTGAACGGTATGTTGGTGAAGGGGAATGGGGAATCTGCAGTGGCGACAGAAAACATTCTACAACTGGATGCACTGGACGGCTCACTGACAATCACAGAACCCTACAGTTCAGGGGCTGGGTTACTCCAGGTGTCAGGGATGCCCTGACAGAGCTGCTATGAAAACGATGACCAGGCTCCAGCAACAGCATCAGCCTGCCTTCCTCTGGCTCCCCTGGCATCCCTCCCCACATCACTGTGCCACACGGCATAGCCTGCGACCCAGCCTCCCACAGCCAAGTGCACACACACAGTCCTTAGTCAGCCATGGTCCACCAGTCCTGCTCCCAATACTGAGCTGCTGAAGACAGAGACCAAGCCTGAATCTGCTCTCAGCCTGCGATTCCAGCTACTATGTACATCTTAGTGACACTCCTGAGCCTCTGGAACTCATCTGTCTAGTAACTTCTGTAGGGTGCATGTGTGAAAATATCTGTGCTCTTTTGCTTACAGGACACTAACTAACCTGCCCTAAGTCACACAGCACCAGGAGGAATGGGCAACACGACCAAACTCTGCCTCCTCAGGCACATGCGGAGGGTGCGTGGGAGCGAGCGCAGCCGCCCAGGCAGGAGCAGCCTCAGTCCCCAGGTGGCAGCAGGGCCTGCTGGGGCGCAGGGGAACAGCCAGGCTGGGGAGAGGCAGGCACCCCTCCTGGCTCATTGGCACCCACGCTTGGCTACCACACGGCCTGAGGACCCCAGGAAGCCAGACTTTCTCATGAGGCCTTCAGCAGGTTATCTGGTAAACATTACCCCAGAGAAGCACATGTGGATTTGTGCTGCGGACTAGAGTCCCCTAAAATGTGTATGCTGGGACTCAGTCCCCAAAGAGAGGGTATAAGGAGGCAACAAGGTCACAGCAGGCCTCGCACAAGGGGATCGGCGGCGTCTTCAGAGTGGGGAGAGCTGAGACGCCCCGCCATCCCACCACTGGGCACAGCCACAAGCAGATGGCACCCTGGACCGCCCAGCCTCCAGAACCAGTGTGACAGCGGCCTGAACACACTAGGACAACTTGCTGCACACAGCTGGGCACAGCCCACACAGCTGTCAGCAGGCAGGAAGGGCGGAGGGCCCATGGAAGACAGGAAGAATGCTGTGTCTGCACCAGGACATGCTGGCCAGCGGGGAGCCACAGCGCACCTAACATGCAGCAGGGCAGAAGAGCAAGACCCATCCAAAGGTAAAATAACAAGAACCAGAAATCCCTATTTCTGAGGCACAAGGAGACATGGCATAAGCTTTCTGCAATTTCAGTAAAGAATATTATTCCTATTTTTCCTGGAAAATGAAACAAAAAATCTTGGACATCAGGGTTTAAAAAAAAAAAAAAAAGAGGACTGTGCTCACTTCAGAATCATACATGCCAAAGAGGAAGACAACCCCAAGGAGGCTGGAGAGAAAACAAATGCCTAAGAAAGTAAGAAAGGGCTTTCTGTTTTGGCTTAGTTTTAGGGAATGTGTGTGTGAGTGTGTGTATGTGTGAGAGACGGGGGGGAGGGGAGTGTAGAAGAGAAGACAGACAGACTGATAGACAGAGAGACAGAGAGAGAGGGAGGGAGGGAACAAGATCAAACCCAGGGCTCTGCACATGTTCAGAAAGTGCTCTACCACTGACCCCTACATCCCCAGCTACCAAGATTTTCTCTTGCTTCAAATCACAGACTAAAGCTAAAGACAGGCAGGAACCCAAATCCCAATGGGCAGAGACAAGGGGAAAAAGCTTTAGTGATGCAGACAGTGTGGTGCTGAGGACTACCCAATCAATCCAAGGAACAAAAGAAGCCCAGCAAGAAACCAACATGCACAGTGCACAGTTAACTGATTTTAACAAGGCTCTGGAGAAGAAAACAAAGCTTTGTTAACAACTGGTGCTGGGAAAACACATGGGAGAAATGAGACTCAACCCACTATGTCACATCACACACAAAACTTAACTCGTGGCACATCGGATCTAAAATTTAAGGTCTATTTAGAAGAAAACAAGAAGCGTGGTAGTCACTGTAGATCTCTATTATCTTGCTTTGAAATTTGTGTCACTTAAAATTGTTTTCTTCTGATTTTGTTATGTTTAGTTTTAACCTCTTAAATAAATTTAAGGTCTATAGATCACCAAATGAGCTAGGCACGGTGGCACTCAACTATAATTCCAGCCAGAATTCCAGGACAGCTGGGCTATAATGGCAAAATCTTATCTCGAATACAAACAAACAAAAACCATTTAAAAATTTTAAAAACTTCTAAAGATATATTCCAGACAGTAATAGGAAGCACTGACTGTAATTTACAAATAATGAGGAGGACTTTCAGGAAGATGGCGGGGTGCTAAGCTGCAGAGAAAGAGCCTGAGAGTCACCGTCCAGACACTTGAACATAGCAGCTTGGGGAACACAAGAAGAAAGCGAGTGGGTCCCCTGCAAAAACTGAAGTCCACAGGGATCGTGGAGAGAGAAACTAACAAAGGAGGAGGAGGTGGTGATGGAGCCTTCTCCCCAGGTCAGGACCCACTTGGTGGGAGGATGGTTCAATCCTACAGACCCACAGGGTGACTGGGGCAGCACCACAGGCCTCCAGAGATGCAGCGGTGGAGGGGAGCACTGCACTAGCTGGGGGTGAATGCTGAGGTTGGGCATCCTGCAGGAGACAGCAACTGGCAGGGAGCCATCCTGAAGAGAGGCCAGCTGAGCCCAGAACTCAGAGCGGCTGCTAGGCCCATCCAGCGGCCCCCAGCTGACTGAAAGTCCACAGAAGGCCACTGATGGCTGCAGGCTGAATGGCTCTGGTCCCAGCCTCACGGCAGAATGCAGGCTGGACCTCAGGGGAAACAGAGGTGCAGGCTCCCTGAGATTATCCACTACTGGCCATGAAGCTACTGCTGGCCTGCTGGGATGAATCAACACAGAATTGGACTCTGCCTCCAAACACTGTCTACAAGTGACAGCGGAGACAGCCTTGGAAGTGGATTTTTTCCCTACTCTCTCTTGTTTTGTTGTTTTGTCTTCATTGTTTGATCTTGCTTTTATACGAGTGTGAACTTGGTTTCTGGCTTCTTTGCAGTGGTTGTTCTGTTCTGTTCCTTATTTCTTCCTTCTCTTTTTCCCTCCTATCTTCTCCATCAGTTTCCTGGAATTTGTGCGATTCCCCCTTGGTCTTCCAACACTGCTTCTAATCTCTTCCTCCTCTTCTACTTCTCTATTCTTTCCCTAACCCCTTTTAAATTTTTCTCCCCCGAGGGTAAAACTGACACACTGATGACTTACTACTACACTAAATTTTCTGGTTTGTTTTAGATTTTCTTATATAGCCACAAATCCAGTTCATACAGTTAAAGGTAGCAAATTAATAGTTACCTCAGTTTGTCATTTTCTAGGCTGTGTTTGGATGCTATTTTTATTACTCATTGTACCATGTTAGCCAAAGTGACATAATTTTTCTAACCAGCTGTTCTTCCTGATATTCCAAAACTCAGACTGCCTAAGGGCCAGAGAAAGTACTGTGGGCCAGTGCCAAAGAATCAGGGACCAGGCCAAGTAAGAAACAACTTTTCACCCCCAACAAATTGAAGAGGTGGCATCTTGCAACAGATTCAAAACCCAAAAGCCTGCTACACTTACCAGACACTTCTGAGAGTTAGTCATTTCCTAGGAGTTCTAAATAGGAACAATAAAGCAGTCAATTTACAAGCATCAACCTAGAAATTAAACTAGAAGGAAGGAAGGAAGGAAATGAAAGGACATTTAAACAAGACACAAGCCCAGATGTCCAGTTCGCCAAAGGCAAACCCTGGGGGGAAAGAAGTGGGACAATCTGAAAGCCCCACCCCCACCCTGGCCTCTCTGAAGCCGTAACAACAAAGCAGCAAATGAATGAGGCTCTAGAAAAAAATCAAAGCAGAAATAATTTTCCAATAACCACAAAGATAGTGACCACAATGAAAACCATGCCAACACTGGAGAAGATATAGATAAAAAAAAAAAGAGGAGCTTAAGAAAATGATAGAAATCATGAATGTCCAACATAAGAAAAAAATGGAATGCATAAAACAGATTCAAACACATATGGGGAATAAAAGTTCCACAGCAAGTATCTGCAGCAGAATGAGCTAATGTGAGCACAGAATCTCAGATACAGAAGTCAGGTTTGTGGCAAGCAATCATGAAAAGTTTCTTAAAAATAGCAAGAGACCATGAGAAATCAATCCAGCTGCTGCCAGATGATGCAAAGACCAACATAAGATGATTGGAGTCAATGAAAAAGCAGAATAGCACAAATGATGTAAAAATAACTGTTCACAAACACTATGGCAGAAACCTTCCCTGACAGGGAAAAATATAATTTTGACACACAAGTGAGGCATATAGAACTCCAATTAGGCATGATCAAAAAAAAAAAAAAAAAAATCTACAGCCAGGCCTAGCATAATAGCCAAGGTTCCAGAAATTCAATGTAAGAATAGAATCTTAAAGGCTGTTAGAGAAAAGAAACATCACCTACATAGGAAAGCCCATTAGAATCACAGCTAACTTCTCAGCACAAACTCAAGTCAAGGAGAACTTGGGGTGAAATATTTCAAGCCCTAAAACCCATAAAACTATCTCTCAACATTGATAGAGAAATAAGATACCTCCATTACAAATACCCAGAGAAATTCATGAACACCAAAAAATGCTCCAAAATGTTCTGAAGGGCATTCTAGAAAGATAGAACAAGAAAACAACTCATCAACACCATCAGAAGGAATCCACCAGGCAATGCAAACAATTAAATGAGAGTGAGGGGTGGGGAGAAAGTGGGGGAACCAACAACGGGAAAATAACCTGTCAAGGATAAGTCAACACATATTAGTTATAAAGATCAATGTTAATGGTTTCAATTCACCAGTCAAAAGATACAGAGAGCAGAACAAGCAAGAAACATCCAGCGGTATGCTACATACAAGGGAAACAATAATTCAAAAAGAAAGTCATAGAGCTAGAGTCAAAGTATGGAAAACAATATTCTATATATCAAAAACCAAAAAAAAAGGAGGGTAACTATTCTATTTGCAGACAAAGTGCATTTCAAGCCAAAATGAATTAAGAAAGACAAAGAAGGTCACTATATCCTTGTAAAGGGAACAATCCAAGAGAAAGACATAACTAAATATATATGCAACAAATACCAGTGCATCTACCTATATAAAACAATTACTAATGGACATGAAAAATCAAATAAGCCCTAATACAACTGTATTGGGAGATCTCAATACCCAACCGACACAAACAGACCAACTAGACAAACAAGTCAACAATGAAATATTAGAACTGAGCCAAACTTTTGAACAAATGGTCTTAGTAGATATCTACAGTGTTCCACCTCACAGCATCAGAATACACATTCTCAGCTGCACACGACATTCTCCAAAATATACCACATACTGGCTCATAGAACATGCTTAAGTAAATGCAAAGGAAGTGAAATTATCCCATGCACACTATATACCATAGTACAATGAAATTGGAAATCAATGGCAAAAGAAACAACGAGAACTTCACAAACACATAGCAAATATAAACAACAGCCTGCCAAACAACCAATGAGTCACAGATGCAATTAAATAAGAAGTCAGACAGTTTTTACAATTAAATGACAATGACAATACAACATACAGGAACTTACAGGCTACAATGAAAGCAGGCCTACAAGGGAATTTATAGCCATAAACACCTGTATGTTCTGTAATGAAAAGAGAACAAGCTTAAATAAATATCTTAATGTTGAACCTCAAACTTCTAGAAAAAACAGGTCAAACCCAAAGTTCATATGATTCAGGAAATCATAAAGATCATAGCAGAAGTTAATGCCGTTGAGACTAAAAAAACAGTACAAAGAATCAATGAATTGAACAGTTGATTCTTTGAAAGATTAAGAAAAAAAAAAAAAGCCTGAGTCAACCTTATTGAAAAAAAGACTCAAAACTCAAATCCGCACAATTAGGAACAAAAACAGTAGAATCACAGCAGACCCTGCAGAAATCCCAAAGATTATACATACCTACTTATAGAAATTGTATTCTGATAAGATGAAAAATGCAGGTGAAATGGACATGTTCCTAGATACATAGATGATCAAAGCTGAATCAAAAAGCTATAAAAATCCTAAATAAACCGGTATCAATAAAATCAAAGATGTAATTAAAAATCTACCAACAAAGAAAAGTCCAGGTTCTGATGGATTTATGCTGAATTCTACAAAAAATTTAAGAAGATCTAATAATACTACTTCTCAAACTCTTTAATGAAATTGAAAAGGAAGCAATACTCCTGGAAGCATTACCCTGATATCAAAACTGGAGAAGAACCTAATGAAGAAAGAGAACCACAGGCCAATCTCTCTCATGAATACAGATGCAAAAATCCTCAATAAAATACTAGCAAACAGAATGCAAATCATCAAGAAGATAATACATGATGACCAAGATGGATTCATCCCAGGGATGCAGGGATGGTTCAACATATGCAAATTCATAAATGTAATATACCCTATGAACAAAGCCAAGGACAAAAAACCCATATGATCATCTCAAAGATGCAGAAAAAGTTTTTGACAAAGTCCAACACCCATTTATGGTAAAACCTCTACAGAAAATCGGAATAAATGGTCTTTATCTCAATCTGATAAAAGCCATCCAGGACAAACCAACAGCCAACATCATATTAAATGGACGAAAACTAAAAGTTTTGTCTCTAAAATCAGGAACAAGACAAGGACGTCCAATATCACCACTCTTATTCAACATAGTCCTGAAAACTTTAGCCATAGCAATTAAACAGAAAGAAATAAAAGAATAGGAAAGGAAGGAGTTAAATTATCATTATTCATATGCTCTACATAGAAAAATCGCAAAAACACCACCAAAAGACTTCTAGAATATGAGCCGGCAGTGTAGCTCAGTGGCACAAGCGCCTGCCTGGCAAACCGAGGTCATTAGTTCCATCCCCAGTACCAAAAAAAAAAGAGAAAGACTTCTATTTAATAAGCAAATTCAGCAGCGCAGCTAGATACAAAGTCAACACTCAAAAATCAATAGCACTCTTGTACGCAAACAACAAACTCACTGAGAGACAAATTAGGGAAACAATACCTTTCACAACAGCATCCAAAAAATATGAAAATACCTAGGAATCAGTCTAACGAAGGAAGTAAAAAACTTTTACATTGAAAACTACAGTACTATGAAAAAAAAAAAGATTGAAGAGTACATCAGAGAAAATGGAAAGATCACTCTTGCTCTTGAATAAGAACCAATACAGTGAAAATGGCCACACTTCCAAAAACTGTTACACAGAATCAATGCAATTCCAATCAAAATTCCAATAGCATACCTCGTAGAATTAGAGAAAATAATCCTAAAATTTATTTGGAACCAGGACAGACCTAGAACAGCACAGGCAATATTAGGCAGTAGTGGCGAGGTAAGAAGCATCATCATCCCTAACTTGAAAATACAAAGCTGCTGTGATGAAAACAGCACGGCAGTGGCAGAAAAGTAGACCTGAGGGTCAGTGGGACACATCAGAAGATGTGAAAACAACTCCAGACATACTTAAGCCACTTTATCCCTGACAAATGTGCTGAACACATCTGGAATAAAGATAGTCTCTTTACTAAATGATGCTGGGAAAACTGGCTTTTCACATGCTGAAGATGAAAACTGGACCTGTATCTTTCACTATGCACCAAAGATTAGAGTTAGAGCCGTATCTCTCATCATGCGCCATGGTTTAACGATCTAAATATTGAAATGTCTTTATTCTTAAAGACACTGGTGTAGGCAAAGACTTCATGAATAAAGCCCCACTTGCACAGGAACTATCACAAAGAGTCAACAACTGGGATCTCATCTCATTAAAAAGCTTTTGTTTGGCGGGGCGTGGTGGCTCATGCCTGTAATCCCAGCACTTGGGAGGCTGAGGCAGGAGGATCCTTGCGAGTTCGAGACCAGCCTGGGCATGAAGTGAGCTCAAGGTCTGCCCGAACTGCATAGAGAGACCCTGTCTCAAAAAGACAAAAAAAAAAAAAAAAAAAAAGCTTTTGCACAGCAAGAGAAACCATGAACAAAGTAAAGAGATAACTCAGTTTGGGGAAAAAAAAAAAAACAAAAAAAGTGACCTATCTGTTACTCAGAAAAAGAATTAACTATTGAGAACATATAAAGAACTCCAAACAAACAAAAAAATCAGACCTCCCCAAATATATTCCTAAAACTATACCCTGTAACAACTATTTATCTACCATTCATATTTAAAGTAACACAGACATGATTTAAAGTGTACAGGCGGGTGTGGGGGTTATGTGCAAATACTACCCCATTCAGAAAAGGTACCTGTGCTTCCACAGGGGTCTGGGAACCAGCACTGAAAGGAGCTAATCCCTGCCAGGCACCAACAGTTAACTGTGTACATGTGCATGTGTGTGCAAGCCTGTGTGTGACACAAAGAATTTTACCCAAAATATGTAAAGAAGTTCTACAATTCAATAAAAGAAAGACCACTGTGTTAGCTTTCCATCCCTGTAACAAATACCAAGCTGGGCAGGGTAGTGCACATCTGAAATCCTAGCACTTTGGGAGGCTTAGGCAGGAAGACTGAAAGTTCAGTGCCCAACTGGGCAACTTAGTGAAACTGTCTCGAAAAACAAAAAGGCCAAGACTTCACTAAGTACAAAGGTCCTGTGTTCAATCCTCCATAACACATGTGTGTGCAATATCAAACAAAATACCTCAGACAATCGACTTTAAAGAGAAGGCTTGTCCTGGCTCTGGGTTTCAGAGGATTTGGGCCACAATCACCAGCCTAGCTCTCCTGGACCTGTCTCATGGAGCACACCAGGCAGGGAGTGGCAGGAATATAAAGACAGGAAGGGACAATGGAGGTCCACTGCCCCCTCCAGGGCACCCACTCAGTTTCCCAATCTAGGGTCCAGTCCCCTCCTGGAACCAGCCTGGGTCCAGACTCCAAGGGACACTCCAGATCAAACTGTAGCACAGTCCAAACGAAAAGTGGTACAGCTGTCCCATTTACAAATGAAAATACACCAGAGTTCTACAAAGCCATGAAAAACCATGGAAACAGTGGATATGCAAAGGTTGGGACCCACTGCCAACAGGTGGCTGGAAGCTAAGAGGCATTAAAGTATCTCTGAAAGTCACTTTCAGACAATGTCTCATGAAATGTATTTCTTGTGTGCTTTCTCAGAAATGCTACAGAAGCCAGGCAGTAGACGAGGCAAGAGGAAGGCCTGGGATTCCACCCTGGAGAGCTGCAAAGGGAAAGCCAGGAAAAGCAAGCCTGCAGCCCAGCAAACCTCACAGTGAAGCGGGAGAGAAATAGTCCCCAGGGACCACAGGCACTGCACACGTGGGTGCATGGGAAAGGAAAACACCACGGGCCAAAGAGCCACTGGTGCTAGGGGGATAAACCGTCCCTGGGACACAGTGAACAAAGCAGGGAAGAAACAACTCTCAACTCCAGGAGAAAGAGGTGAAGGTGGAAACTACCTAGCGCCACCTGCATTAGATAATGCCTGTCTGACTACATGAAACCGGGAGCACTGATCAGACCAAACCCCAACTGCTCAGAGGCTGCAAGCACAGAACGGGCTGGCATGGGGAACAGCCGCACACACTACATCAGCCCGTTGGACAACACAACTGGGATGCCAAGAAACAACAGTGTGGGTATTTTCTTTAGAAATAAGGCAACAAATAGCGAAAGAAATAGCTAACAGAAAAAACTTAAGCCTGCCCAGAGTTAGGACTGGTGCTCTGTGCTCATGTCTGTTAGCGCTGGGTCCATGTCCCCAAGACCACCCGGGCCCAGGATTGAAGACCTGCTTGTATGGTCATGCTCATGGCTAAGATCTGTCACAGAGAAAGGCTACAAGCTACACCATGACACAAACGGCAGCCAGGACCAAGTCCGGAGGAATCCAGCACAAGCTCAAAGTCCTCCAGTCTCCTCTGAGACAGCAAACGCACCACTGAGACCGGAGAGAGGCACCCAAGGTCTAGCTCAGCGCTCATCACACAGGTATGGTCGGCCATGCAGACTCTGAAACCCCACATGCCTGCCCCACAAACAGGTGCTCAGCATGAAGCCACCTGCTAGGGTGGCTCTGACCAGCAGGGAAAGGACCTGTTCTCTGCAAAGCTCACAGCCAGTCTCCACGTCTACAGAGGGCAATCAGGCCTGCAGCTCACATTCACAGTCACCAGCTAACGTCTCCAGCTACCCTTATGAATTACTCTAAACGTAACATAAAAAATTCTGTTTGACATTACTGTGTGTAAAGCTAAGCTCAACTATTTCAAAGAAAGAGACATTATGATAGCTGTTAATATCCAATTGCCTTGTTGTGAAGTGCTGTGTTGCTTACATTGTTCTGTTCTGATCTGCTTAGATCTGTCCTCTTTTGTTTTATTCTCTTTAAAATAAAAAAAAAATCTATGTCCACCTAAAGAACAGCTGTAAATCTTTTATTAGTATTCTTTTTTAACGTTATGAACACAAATGTGATAGAAATAACCCTTTCAGATCAAGCGGGTCTAGAAGGTACCACATGGCCAACAGTGAAATCCTTTCCATGGCAAGCATCTGGCTAATGACTGGGACCTAGTAAGTACAAACCAATATTCACTTCCACAGGCTTGAAAATCATTTCTCATATACAGCACCACAAACCAATTATCACCCAATTTAACTGCTGTGTAGTTAATCTTTTCAAATCAAACACTGTTTAAACTGTATTATTTAATAGAGGTTGGGTTTTTGTTTTTGTTTTTTTTGTACCAGGGATTGAACCCATGACCTCATGCTTGCCAGGCAAGTGCTTATGCCACTGAGCTAAATCCCTGATCTTTTAATGGAGATTTTATTCTTTATTTGGGTTGTTCTATTTTTCTACAACTTCTTATATATCTCCAGACTTAATCTCCTATTTAGCTTCTTCCTTATCCCCAAGTGTTAAAGATTAAAAACTTTCAGCACCTCAACTGTGACTCATGGAAATTCACTTAACTACATAGGGATCAAGGTTTCCTATACAGCTTCCCAACACTGTTCTTGTCACACATTAAACAATGTCCCCAAAACAAGATCCATGATAAAATCAGTTTAGGGAACAGAAAAGTCTACAATTGCATCATAAGAAATATAATGCATGAAATATCTCCTTTATATTGACAATTATTAAGGAACCAAGGACAAAAAAAAAGAAAAAGCCAGGCGTGGTGGCACACTCCTGTAATCCCAGCACTCTGGGAGGCTGAGGCAGGGGAATTGAAAGTTCAACCCCAGCCCGGCCAATTTAGTGAGACTTTGTCTCAAAATAAAAAGGTTTAAAAGGGCTGGAGATAGCAAGGAGCCCTCCTTCCTGGTGAGCAAGCAAGCAAGCAGCAGGGGCGCCAGGGAGAGAACAAGCCAGCGACCCCGAGCTTAGGTGTGCAGGCTGAGAATGAAAGGTCCCATCCCCCCAACCCCCACCCCCCCACCCCCGCAACCCGACAGTTTGGAGGACAGCAGGAGTTGACAGCAGCTAAGGTACTAAATGTTTGTACTGTCAGGTTGATTATGCTGACCTGGAGCCAGAGGTC